>JBBPLV010001010.1:0-12266 GCA_038089975.1 Boletellus ananiceps | reverse complement strand
CTTGACTCATTTCCTTATCTTGCTTCTCTTTGCTTCTCATTGCTTCCATTCTTCCTTATCTCTGACTCATTATCTTCTCTTCCCTTCATAACTTCTTCACTTCTTTTCCTTGCTTCTCTTCCTTCTTATTTCGCTTCTCATGATTCCCAGTGACTCATGACCTTCCCCTTTCATACTTGCATAGCTTGGTCTGTGCACCATTCCTCAGAGTATATAAAACATAGCCACAGACACCCTATAACCCCAAGCTAGTCTTACTCAAATATTAGTCTCATTCCTTGAATCCTTGAGCCTCCACAGGCCACCTCTAGGGCCTCCACCAGCCATCTCTTGGACCTCCATCAGCCATCCCTTGGGCCTCCATTGGCCATCACCACCTTGGGCCTCCATCAGCCATCACCTCAGGCCTCTGTCAGCTATACCTTGTACCCAGTGAGCCCTCTTTGGCTCTTACCTTGAACCCCTAGGAGTAGTCTTGCCCTCTCCTTGTGTGGATACCACTGAACCACTAAACTCCTGAAGGGTTATCTGAGTCTATGCTTGTCACTACCCACACCAAGTGTAACAGATTGTTGAGTATGCAGTGCAAGGACATCATTGTGTTCACTCTCCAGATACTGAGCTGGTGTTGATTGTCAAGCTGATGGTATAGGTATATCACTAGACACAATCTCCAGACATTGAGTGAGTGTTAGCTCTTGAATTGACAGTGTAGGGGCATCATTGGTTCTGTTTTGTGGACATTGAGCAGATGATGGTTGTTGAGTTGATGGTATAGAGACACCATTGGGCTTATTCTCTTAGGCTCCTGGCTGTTCATGGAGTAGGATGTCCTATTGAGGTACCACAACATGAGTTTGCAATCTTCAATGAGCCTGTGGGCATAAAGGGAAAAGGAACAGCAACCTATGTATACTCTGCTATGTGTTATGTGGACTGCATACAATCTCTTAAGGTCGAATACCTGGCCCTATGTTTCCTAGAGAAACACTTGGATAGCATTCACTCAATAGTAGGACGAAGACTAATAGCACCTCGGAAGCTCGCTATCCTAAGTCAGACTCAGGGATGCCAGAGACTGCACATAGAATTGCACAGAACTAGCTAGGGATCATCTATAGTACAAGGCATGGTTTAAATACCTAGATAGAGCTGTACTTTGCTAGTTGTAGTAATTCCTGGTATAGTAATGAAGAGATGCCTAGTATGATAGTGTGGGAGACGCAGCATCAATAAAGAGATGATGCTGTGGGAGGGTGATGTGTCTGAGAGTAGAAGGTGGGGCATACCAAATGTAGTAACTCAAGAGTCCCTGTCCGGTAGTGGATACAAAGGGAATACTGGATAGGTTGTGTTATCTAAGAAGGAAGGAAAGGTAATAGGACTGAACAGAGAAGAGTGATACCACAAACCGTAGACACTGTCACAGGTTATAACTGTTACGCAAACTGTATACAATCTCACTAGACAAATGATCCAGTTCCTATGTTTCGGAAGAAACACTTGGATAGTGTCCACTCGATAGTAGGACAAAGACTAATAGAGTTCAGAAGCTTGCTATCCTTGAGTCGGACTCGCGGAGGCCAGAGACTGCATGTAGGATTGTGCAGAACTAGCTAAGGATTGTCTATAGTACAGGGCACTGTTTAAATACCTAGGTAGAGCTGTACTTCACTGGTTGTAGTAGTTCTGGGTATAGTAACAAAGAGATGCCTAGTATGGTAGTGTGGGAAATGCAGTATCAATAAAGAGATGATGCTGTAGAAGGCTATGTGTCCAAGAGTAGGAAGTGGAGCATACCAAATGTAGTAACTCAAGAGTCTCTATCCAGTAGCAGATACAAGGGGAATACCAGAAAGGTTGCATCATCTAGGTAGGAAGGCAAAGTAGTAGGACAGAACAAAGAAGAGTGATACCACAAACCATAGACTCCATTGAATGTTGTAACAGTAACATTATCCCATTGTATGTCTGAGACAGTGACTCAGACACTGCCAAGTTGTTTGACTCTGAGAGTATCTGTGTCAGAGAGGTCGCCAGATTCATCCCCATCCAAGGTCCTTGGGCAATTTGGCGCACTGTGGCCTTGAAGTCCACAACGTCAGCACTCCCATTCAGGACAAGTGTATTGGAGGTGACCAGGTGTGGGGAGGAAGCAGTAAGGGCACAAGTAGTGGGGGCACACTGTGCGATAATGTGCTTGTGATCTGCATTGATGGCAACTTGCTGATCGATCTGATCCTCAAGGAGAGGGAGAGACAGGGCTAGGGGATCGGAGTTCTCCATCTGTGATATTGTGTCCTCCAAGTCAAGCCACAGAGTGAATTCGCTGGCCCATTCATCGTCAGCAGGGGGTGGGGGGAGGAACGGGGATGGCAGGCAAGGGAGCAGTGTGAGACAGAGTGGGGGGAGGCTCAGAGGGAACGAAAGGGGGGATTGGTGTGGGAGGTTGGATTGTCATGAAGTTAACAGCAGGGATAGTGGGACATTGTATCAGAGTTCCTGACATGCTGTTTCTGGGGTGATCTTGTTCATCCAACGAATCCCTGTTCGGGATGATGGGGGCATCAGCCATGTAATGCATCTGCTCATCGTCTGTGAGCGAGAGTAGCTGTTGTTGCAGGAGAGGGAGGTAGACATTACGGGGGAGTAATGCAATCAACTTGAGCAACCCTGCCTCTGTCAACAACTCAAAGATGGTTTGTTGAGCTCGCCCTAAGTTAGTGAGGGCGACTGTGGAGTTGAATTGGTGATGGATGCCCAGTTCTGTGGCAGTTCGGAAGATTGCAATACTGTCAACAGTCTGACAGCAGGTGTTTATGAAGAAGGAATAAAAGCAGATAATAAGGGGAAGGTAGGGGGAAAGATGAAACAACAGAAGATGCTTGATAGCAAGGACAGCGCCTGGATTGTCCAACAAGTTGAATATGAAGGTGGACCTGTGGAAGTCTGAGAGTCATTCAAGTCAGAGTGGGGGATTATCAATAACAGACAGGGGACAAGAGAGAGTGGCCATATAGTATTTCCAAAGTACCTGAAGGAGTTGGCAGGCATAAACTTCAGTGAGAAAGGAAGAAATATTGGTAAAAGTGGTAGTCTACCAGCCCAAGGTATTTCCTCCCCACTGCCCAGCTCTGTTGCTGGTGTCTGGAAATTTTACCATGAAATGCAGAGACCAACCTGGTTCTGGTCGTGCTGGTGGCTGCTGGTCCTGGGTGAGTTTGTTGGCCCAGGCAACCTGATGGGCCTGCTGCACCTCCTCCCCAGCCTTGGATAAAAGAGTCAGCCTCTGTTCAAGTGCGGGGATAAAGGTTTTTCTGATGGCAGGGTAGGCTCAGGATTCATAGCCCAACGTGAGAGAAAAGGGGGATTGCTTGGTCACAGAGTGTGCTGCGGAGTTGTGCATGAATTTGGCCATGGGGAGGAGGTTGGCCCAAAGCAATACATTTCCCTGGCAGAAGATGCGAAGGTAGGTTTCCAGTTCCTGGTTGACTCATTCAGTTTCTCCATCAGTTTGTGGGTGGTATGCCGTGGAGAGGGCAAGGTCATATTCCAGTAGTCAGGATAGTTCTCTAGTGAAAGCAGAGGCAAACTGTGGGCCTTGGTTGGAAATGCAGCGGTCGTGCAGGCCAAATCTAGGAAAAACGTGATGAAAGAAGAGGTCAGCAATCCCTTTTGCATCAATGTTCTTGGAACAAGGGGAGAAAATTACCCTCTTTGTAAGGCCATGGTCGACCATGACCAGAACAGAGTTGAAACCTCAGGATAGGGGCAAGTCGGTAGCAAGATTGATGGAAATGGACTGAAAGGGGCATGTGGTGGTGCTTGGGAGTGGCCAAGCTGGTGGTACAGTAGGGTGGGTGAGAACTTTGTTGGCCTGGCAGGTGGCACAACCAAGGAGATATTTTCACACGAAAGTGGAAAGACCCAGCCACCAGTAGTTGCACTGTAACAGGTGTAACATTCAGAAAAACCCGGGGTGGCTGGCAGTGGGCACAACATGTACTGAGTGGACCAGGTCATGGTGAGCGTCCTCAGGGATATACAAACACCCTTTGAAATAGAGCTGACCATTGTTGAAGTGCCAATCGGAATGGTGGGCCCGGAGGAGTAGGGAGGTGCCAGTATGCAGAGTGTTGAGAGCATCTGAAACAAAGGGGTTGGAGGTCATGGAGTGAGCAATCTTATCTGCAAGGGCAATGTCGAGGAGATGAATGAAGTGTGTAGCAGGCAACAAGGTGACATCCTGGTTGTTGTTGGTAGTGGAGACATCTGGGAGGTGGGACAGTGCATCAGCTGGACCCATCTGGGAGCCAGGCACATGCTGAAACTGAAGGTCAAAGTCTTGGAGGAACAGCATCCAGTGAGCCTGGCAATGGGACAGTTTGTGGGGTTGCTTGAAATAAGCTAGGTTCTTGTGGTCAGTGAGGACAGTAATGGGATGTGTCATGCCTGTCAAGTATTGCTTCCATTCCCTGAGCACCCAGATGACGGCCAATAATTCTCTGTCATAAATGTCATAGTTGTGCTCCTCCAGGGAAAAGGTTTTGGACAAATAAGCATAAGGATGAAGTTCACCATTCCCATCCTTTTGTATAAGAACCATGCCAGACACAATGAGGGAAGCATTGGTCATGACCCAGAAAGGAGATTCAGTATGAGGGAGATGGAGAACTGGGCAAGAGAGGAATGCCTGTTACAGGGACCAGAAAGCAGCAGCACAGGCAGGGGACCAATTCCAGGTGACCCCCTTTTTTGTGAGATCATGTAGCAGGCAGGTGATAGAGGAGAAACCAGGAATGAACTTCCAATAGAAGTTACAGAATCAGATGAATGACTGGACAGCCTTTACCAAACACAGGGGGTCCATTCCTGGATGGCCTATAGCTTGGAAGGGTCCAGGGTGACAGTGCCAGGGCATATGATCATTCCCAGATATTCCACCTCAGAGACATTAAAGAAACACTTGGATAGTTTCAAAAACAGGTGGTGGTCCTGCATCCATTGGAGTACTCGGAGAGTTCGTTGGTGGTGCAGTTGAGCATCCCTAGCCATGTGGATGATAAGGTCATCCATATAAATCAAAAGCCAACCTTCCAAAATCATATCCTGAAAAATGTCATCCATCAGGGCTTGGAACATAGGGGGTGAGTTGCATAATCTGAAAAACATGACAGTGGGTTCATACAACCCAAATGGGGTGATAAATGCCACTTTCCAGGTGTCGGAAGCTTTGATTCAGACGTTGTTATATCTCCAATGAACATCCATCTTGGTAAATAAGGACGAGTCCTTCAACTGGTCGATGAGATCAGAGATGAGAGGAAGGGGGTAAGCATTCTTGATCATATGTTGATTGAGGTAGTAATAATCTTGGCAAGGTCAAAGCCCCCCATCCTTCTTCTGCACAAAAAAGAAGGGGGATGCTTGGAGAGATTTAGAGGGCTTGATCTTTCTGGATTTCAGATGTTCATCGACAAAGGCTTTGCATGTGGCTAACTCAGCCAGGTTCAGAGGATAAGCCTTCACAACCTTCGGGATAAAGTCTGGGGTGAGGTCAATAGTGTGGTCATATGGGCGAGAAGGGGGGAGTTCTCCATCCTTTGGCTCCTTGAAAACACTTCAAAATGCTTCATATTCAGGAGAGAGAGTTGTTTCCGACCTGGTGGTTTGTTGGGCTAACTTGGTGGATATGGTTACCTTCACAAGGATCTCGGGTTCAGGGAGGAGTCCAAGATATTAGAGGAGATAGCACTGGTCTGTCAGATCCAGTTGATACAAAGAAGGCAGAGAATCCACAAGCTTAATACTTCCCACTGCCCAGTCAATTACAGGATTGACATCCCATAGCCAAGTGATGCCTAATATGACTTTCTCTGTTCCACAATCAATGATCAAGAATTTTCATTGTTCCATTTGAGATCTGAAAACTACCATCAGGATAACATAGCTTCTGATGATCCCATTCTTGTTCTCAGAGCCATCCACATTGTGGGCGCAAATTGGCTGTGGAAGTTGACATGTCTTCCATCCTTTGAGTCAGATGAGGTATTTATTGATGAAACAGCTGGTTGCACCGCTGTCAACCAGTGCAGAGATTTCAACGCTTTGAGTCACATCAGATTCGTACAGGCGAATGGGGAGTTTGATTGCTCTAGAGTGAGGGCCTAGTACAAATACAGGTATGACAGAAAGGGGAGGTAAAGACATTGTTACTTTCCTTCCAGTTAAAAATCCTGAGATATAACAAGCTTTCATATGTCTTGGTCTTCTGACATACAGGTGTGTAGGATGCAGAGTAGCTCATCTTGGGGTAGATCAGAGTTCTGGATAAACTCTCCTAAAGTGTCTTCCCTGGTTTCTATGGCCTTCACAGTGTGAGGCTTAGTGGGGAATCGCTGGGTTTCACCACAAGGGTGGTTGGTGGTGCGACAGCCTATCCTGTGACAAATGAAACATTTGTTATTCTTCATGTGCTCGGCTCGTTCTACCGGTGTGAGGCATATGGCGTCAACAGCCATAGCATTTGGGTCTCGATGGTTGTGGGAACCTCCTGCAGAAGGAAGTGGTAGGTAGTTCCTTCGTTCCCTGATCTTCCGGAGGTGGCGGATGTTTTCATCGAACACATGAGCCTTCTTGATCCAGTCTCTCCATTTCGTTGGCTGAGGGTTTAACATAGCCATCATATTTGCCAATCTTTCGTCAACTCCCCTCTGTAGGATGTTGATCAGGATCTCATCATGTCCTGTTTCCAATTGACTCCTCATCACCTTTAGTTCAAAGGTGGTAACATAGGTATCAAAGTTTCCCCTTTGTAACCTTCTGGGTAAGGCCCGCTCGCTTCTGTCTTTGAAGTCACTCTGCTTCAACTCGTAAAGTTCATTCTGAGATCTTTCCTGCTGTCCAGTGGGGACAAAGGAGTCATGGAATGCTTCTCGGAATTGGGCGAAGGAGCTGTCCGTGACTTTCGGGTACCAGGTCTTGGCAAAAGCTGCCACCCATCCTTTGTTCATTTTGTTTAGGCAGGTTAAGATGAGTAGCAAGTCATCTTTGTAAATGTCCTGGTTGGTTGTAAAGAATGCCGTCATAGCTAGCATCCATCTGGTTGCATCGGCTGCATTTCCATCAAAATCGCCAGGTAAAGCTGCTTGGAGCTCTCCTTTTTTGTTGTGGTGTGCTGGGTCAGCCATCGGAACGTCTTCCTGGTCGTCTGTGTTTGTAATAAGTACTACTGGCAACAGGGAAGGAGGGGCAGGGGGAGTGGGAGCAAGAGTAGCATGCTCTAAGACCGTTTCAGGGGTTACTGATCATCTTCTTCATCATTCTCGGAATAGCAGACTTGGAGGAGGGGGTCTGGGTACTCCTGAGGGGGTAGCAATTCGACAAGGAGGGACTGGGGAGTTGGTTTGGTAAGGATTCTCAAAAGGTCTTTGTTCTATCGGAGTGATGCTGGGGGTTGGCTCATCTTCAAAGAACACCTCCTTGTGTTTGGTTTCTCCCTCGTGTTCTGGGAAAGGTTCTCATTCTTCCAGGGTTCGGTATGACATGGTGTCAGGATACTTGCCCTTCTGCTAAATAGCAGGGGTGGAAAGAAAGCTAGTTCTTTTGTTACGTGGACTGTGTACAATCTCTTAAGGTCGAATACCTGGCCCTATGTTTCCTAGAGAAACACTCGGATAGCATCCACTCAATAGTAGGATGAAGACTAATAGCACCTCGGAAGCTTGCTATCCTAAGTCAGACTTGCGGATGCCAGAGACTGCACGTAGAATTGCGCAGAACTAGCTAGAGATCGTCTATAGTACAAGGCATGGTTTAAATACCTAGGTAGAGCTGTACTTTGCTAGTTGTAGTAATTCCTGGTATAGTAACGAAGAGATGCCTAGTATGGTAGTGTGGGAGATGCAGCATCAATAAAGAGATGATGCTATGGGAGGGCAATGTGTCTGAGAGTAGAAGGTGGGGCATACCAAATGTAGTGACTCAAGAGTCCCTGTCCAGTAGTGGATACAAAGGGAATACCGGATAGGTTGTGTCATCTAAGAAGGAAGGAAAGGTAATAGGACTGAACAGAGAAGAGTGATACCACAAACTGTAGACACTGTCACATGTTGTAACACTATGTGAGTAGTATTGCCCAATGTTCACAAGCTCTCATTCTTTCTTAGTGTTAGAGCCCATTCTTCTCTGCTCCACTCTGGTGTCAGTTGGAGGTATGGAAAAGAGGGTTGAGATGGTTGAGAGGGGTCCAGAAAGCCAGAGACAATGGAGATATTGAGGATGTTGGTCTCAGTGATGCAGGGTGGCACACTGTACCCTTGCATGCTCTCAGTCCTCTGAGGTTGAAGGTCAGATAGAGGAGGATGGAGATATCAGAGACAGAATCCAATAGAAGGCAGACTAAGGAGAGAAGTAGAGGAGATGGCTAGAATCAATATTCAGACTAAGTAATACAGGAGGTAAGTACAAGCTCATATACTTTGGAGTCTGAGGCTATATACTACAGATGACTGAGATGGATGACTGAGGCAGAGATGGAAGAGAAACTACTCTGGAGCTGTACATCCAGGTAGGAGAATGCCAGAGCTGTGCTCACATAGAGAACACAGCTGCAGGTGAAGTTTAAGTGCAGAACTAACTAAATGGAGATAAGATAAGATGTATATAGGGGGTTAGAAATGGAGTTGGAGATATACAGAGTCAGAAATACATACCGGAGTCAGAATAGAGGTATCAGATTGGAGGAAGGGGTGGAGGATCAGAAGTACAGGTCAGACTGACATGGGATGTGACAGTATCCCCCTCTTAGGGCCTGAACCCTTGAAGGCCTAAGCTTGGAATCCTAAGAGTTGGAGTGAGGGTAACAGGAGGAAGAGGGACAAGAAAAACAAGAAGAACAAGAGAACAAGAATGTGGGAGTGTGTTCCAGAGAGTCCAAGGGACAAAAAGATGGAGGGAGGAAAAGGAAACAAAAAGGAGACCTGGCTTAGCAGGCTGGAGGTGCTCAGAGATGAGTGAAGAAGGAGTTGAGAATGGAGGGAGGAGGATGGA
The DNA here is from genome assembly GCA_038089975.1 of Boletellus ananiceps. Lineage (NCBI taxonomy): Eukaryota > Fungi > Basidiomycota > Agaricomycetes > Boletales > Boletaceae > Boletellus > Boletellus ananiceps. Next base: position 3,215 of record JBBPLV010001010.1, on the reverse strand, counting down.
GATGCCAAACAGGAGGTGGAGGTGTCAGGGAAGGAGAGGAAAAGGACAGGATAGGAGGACAGAGGTCTAAAACTGATCAGGGAGTAGAATAGAAGGGTGGACAAGGTGAAAAAAGGATGTCCCATCCCTCCCTAGACCAATGTCCCAACGTTGGAGAGAGGGGACCAGTGAGGGGAAGAGAGATGGGAGAGCAGGAGGTCAGAAGGCAGAACTGTCAACATGGACCCAGAAAGGGGCCAGAAGACAAGAGAAATGAAAGAGGTGGAGTCCAACACAATGGACAACAAACTGCAGGAGAGATGGCACTGGATAGAGATAAGGGAATACATGGTGAGTCCAACCCATGGACACAATGAAACAGCCATATTAGTAGAGGTGTGCAGAAGTAGAAGGAAGGCAAGTCAGTCAGAGGTGATGGGACAAAACTATTGGATGGTGTCACAAAGGACAACTGGAGGTGAGCCAGAAGGCTTGACAGATGCTAGCAGAATACTGGCAGCCATAGCAATGGTGCTTAGATTATATGATCCAATACCCATGGATCAACAGATTGCAGAGGGTGAGTCAAGTCCCAAGTTCACAGGTGCCAGAGGGACCTAGCAGAGGTGACAATCTGAGATAGGAGGGAGTTCAGAGGGATGGACATCTGGTGCAACATCAAGCAGGGAGTTGTAGAGTTAGGTCAGAAAGGGGTCAGAACTGGAGACTGTTATGCTGGATGTACAATCACTGGTTTTGAAGGCTCTTCAAGGTATGAAATGGTACTTGTCCTCCAAGGCAGCACACTCTTGGTAGTGGTGTGAAGACTAGTAGAGTTCCTATGGGTTCTCACTATCCTTCTGAGGACTTGCAGAGGCCAGAGACTGCATGTAGGATTGCACAGAACTAGCTAGGGAACAACTAAAGTACAGGGCACATCTTAAATACCTAGGCAGAGCAGTACTCATTCTAATGTAGCAATACTGGATATAGTAGACAAGTGTTACCTAGTGTGGTAGTATGGGAGATGCAGCATCAATAAGGAGATGAAACTGTGGAAGGGCTATGTGTCTGATAGTGGAAAGTAAGGCATACCAAAAGTAGTAAATTAAGAGTCCCTCTCTAGTGGCAGATACAAGGAGAACACCAGGTAGGTAGTGTCATCTAGGTAGGAGGGAAAAGTAGACAGAGAGAACATAGAGGAGTCATACCACAGACCATATTGACTTGGGGTGAAGTCTGTAACAATACCCCCTTCATTGCTCTGAGACAGCGACTCAGGCAATACAAGATTGTTTGTCTTGACCAGGATCTCCCACAGAGAGGTTGTCAGATTTGTTCCCATCCATGGACCTTGGGCAATTTGGCACACCATGACCTTGAAGTCTGCAATGTAAGCACTCCCATTCTGGACAAGCATATCAGGGGTGACCAGGTGCTGAGAGAAAGTAGTATGGACAAAGGTAGTGTTGGCATACTGTTCAGTAATGTGATTGTGAACTGCATTGATGGCAACTTGCCACTTGATCTGATCTTCCAAGAGTGGGAGAGACAGGGCTAGGGGATCATAATTCTCTATCTGTGATATGGTGTCTTCCCAGTCAAGCCAAAGCACAAAGTTGTTGAGCAGCTTGTTGTCATCTGGAAGCAGGAGGAGGGACAGAGATTGTAGGCAAAGAAGAGGTGTGAGAAGAAGGGTTGGTTGGGTCTGGGGGAACGAATGGTGGGATTGGTGTGGGAGATCAGACTGTCATGAAGTTAACAGCCAGGATAATGGGAGGTTGAGCCTAGGCTCCTGCTGGGCTGATTCTGGAGTGATTGTGTTCACCCATCAAATTCCTCACTTCTGTGGGAGCATCAGCCAAGTAATGTATTCTTTCCTCTTCTGTGAGGGAACAGAGTTGTTGCTGGAGGCGAGGGAGGTAGACATTCTGGGGGAGTTGTGCAATCAGCTCTACCAGTCCTGCTTCTACAAAGAACTCGAATAGAGTTCATTGGGCATGGCCAAGGTTGGTAAGGGCAGCTGTGGTGGTAAACCAGTGTTAGATCCTGAGGGTGGACATGGTCTGAAGTAGTGCAATGCTGTTGATGGTCTGTTGACAAACTTGAATGAAAAAGGAATAGAATTGAACCAACAATGGTAGGTAGGGGGAGAAGTGAAATAGGGGAAGGTTTTCAAATGCAAGCACAACAGTGGAATTGTCTAGTAGGTGAAACAACCACTTACCAGCCCTGCCAGATAAGGAGCTACTTAGGATCAAGGAGTCTTAGGAGAGAGAGCTGAGTAGGTAAACTCAAGAGGACAAGACTGGGTCCTTTGTGGGCTAGGGGTGTCCCTTATATACCTTTCCTATGTTTACATTCATGTACACTAGATCTAACAATATCCTGTGTCTACCTGAGTCAGGAGGAGTCATATGTACATGAGGGAAACATGTGTAGGATGCAGGGTGACAGTGGGTGAGTTGTGCAAGAGCAGTAACTATGGACAGGGGCCATGAGGATTGACATGAGGTCATTATGTGAAATGTGGCTATGGCAATCATGTGGCTGCATGATGAGTCACATATCCAAATTGGATCTTGGACTGAGATAAGCCAGTGGTTCGGCTATGCATGGCAGTGTGAGGCTGTGCATGGTAGTGCATACCTGTGTGGACCTGCATGGAGGCAGCATGACTGTGTCTGTCATGGTTACTAGGGTGGACACATGTCAAACATGTGCCAGAGTGAGTAAATATGAGTCAGAATGAATCCAGAGTGGTCTAGATGAGTCCAGACCAAGTCCATGATGCATGAGGGGCAATTAGACTAGCTAAGCCCGAATGCAGAATAGATAAGTGGGTGAAATCTATATAAATTCATAGGATGGTCAGATTGAGCTGGAAAAGAGTGGGAAAATACCAGGACAATTAAGAGAAAAATATGGGAGTGTAACACTACCCCCTCACTAAGGATCAACTTCCAGGCAATTAAAAGGCAACCATAGAGCAGGTGTTACACAGGGCGTACCTCGAGGGGCGAGACTAGGACTGACTGACGGGCAGGACACTCACGAAGAGGTATGACTCAGCCCGAAGGGAACTGGAGACTATACAGTCGTAAGACCGGACTGAGGACAAAAGATGAGGACCCAGGAAAGGGGACTCAGACTGAGAGCGACTCAAGGTTATGCTGAATTGCGCAGATCAAGAATAGAGTACATGAGCTGTAGCTGAGGTTTATATAGGTGGGGAA
>JBBPLV010001009.1:1305-12268 GCA_038089975.1 Boletellus ananiceps | reverse complement strand
TTGATGTTTTCGTTTAGCCATTGCGCAAGCCTGCTCTTGGCTGTGCGAACAGCCCGACGGAGCCGCAGAGATTGTCAGCTAGCGTGAGTGTGAATTGCCCTGAGTCTTATAGTGCCTCGTATAGCGTCACCCCCTTTTCAATGTCGTCCAATGGGTATATAACACCCTCGCATCCGAGGTGGACCTGGAGAAATCCTGCAGTGTTGCTTCAATTTCCTCATTTCCCTCCTTCCAACTCTCAGATCCCATCGAAAAAGAGGTGGCGAACACGGCTCACCGAGTACCATCGTTCACCATCGCCATGTCCCAGAAACTGACGTTCACAACGGCGTGTTTACTCAATACGGCCGTGTCAAATGCGACTGACGCCATATACTACGATGTCCAGACGCCCAAGTGGGAACCCCATTTGACGACTGTGCGAAGGCTCGATCCGCGTACAGGTTTGTATGACCTTACAGGGAGCATTCGCGTAGAGGCAGACAAGCGTGTTTCGGTGAGCTTGCACGGAGGCACGTTCGAATCCGAGGAGCAGTGGATCAAAAAGACCGATGGAGCAAGGCCGGGAGAAAGGTGAAAGATTTCTTTCACGTTCTGATAGCTCTATTGTGGAACCTTCATGGGAATGGCGAGCTGTAGTCGGTGGCAATTCGATGGCGGAGAAGGACACGTATTCGCGTGGAGCATGGCGAATAGGCAATTGGAGGTGAGTGCAATGGAAATGGATGGAATCGGATCGTGTGAATGACACGCATGGCAGCTTCATAGTGCGAAAGAGGGAATGAAAATGAAAAGACCCCTTGCAACATTTTACCAGCACAAACGATACCTCTTCGCCGGCATGATATCACAGCACGCATACTTGGAAATCGATAATTTGGTCGTAGAGTGTCTGGACGCCATCATAAGTTCGTTTTCTTAAGCATCCTTTTTGGACAGTGAAAGCTCAGGGTATTTTGGGACAGTTTCATTGCTGATCATCGGATGTAGACGTAGAGGAGGAACTCTAGCGTAGATCTCGCCTTGGGTATCGGGGTGGCGAACGAACTGTGTCAGCTAGAGCCTGCTTACTCGGTGAATCACAACGATGTCTAATTATTGACTTGTCCTTACTTTTGACTTGGCCTCCAGCCTTCGTTTTGGGAGTCTTCAATTAGGAAGTCGTACCAAAATTTGGCAATAGGGGCCGTGCTCAGGTGCCACAGAGCATGAGCGTCCAGGATGCGCGCCAGCGGTGGAAAGTCAAACACTTCGAGTGCAGTCGCGCCCGTCGTTAAAAGCACAAAGATACCTGCTTTATAGATATGACGCGGATAATACGCATTGGATGCGCAAGGGAATCTTTTGAAACATGGAACAGGAAGAGAATACAACAACCACGAGAGGTTATGAGAGACGCCGAGAACGAGATTGAAGGCCATGTTATAGGTGTAGTCGAATCGAGGAAGTACGGTCAGATACGTGACGTGCGATAGATAGGCAACGATGCACAGTGCGGACCATGCAAAGCGCAAGAGCGAGCGTCCGTTGCCGTCAGGCCTGGATGGTCGAGGATACAAATTTGCCATGCGAATGACTGTGTAGTAAAGCGCATATAGGATGGCCAAAGCAGCTGAGAAGTAATCCAACTTCTCGGTCAAAGGCAGGTCTACATGCTTGTGAGGCTGAAAATAAAGACGCCAGATAAACTTGAGGCGCACCTCTTGCGTGGAATACCGTCGACCATATCCATGCATTGACACTCACATACGCCCAGGTGAGATAGTACCCTTTGAACGGGTGACTTGCAGGCACTCTTCTGCGGATCTGGCGAGCGCCCTGGAGATGATACCACATGTTCAAGAGGGAGAACGCGACGGAGGCAGGTTCCTGCATGCCAAGTAAACGCCAGAAGGGCCATTTCCCATAGTATTGCTGGATATCTTGGCCAAGCGTGACAGCCATGTTCGTCAGCGTATGCATGCATCGATATCTGCAGTCGTCTGTGCACGTCCAACGCGTCAAGCGCAAGTCAAGTGGGAGGGTGGCCCACGGATGACAACGGTCACCGTAGCACGTCGATACGCAGTTCTGGAACTCAGTGGATCTGTCCCCAGAGGATCCATGAGCCGTGCTCACCCAGAGTACCAGAGTACACGCGGCGAACAGAGCGACCTTCAGGTTCATGATGAACGCAGGGAAGGATCGTTACATAAGCTACCTAGCTTGAATGCTTAGTAGCATGTCTCACTGCTAGTGCTCCTAACCCTTGCACTCTATCAGCGTTGGCCTGGCTCTCACCGCCTGGAAAACCACTCGACCATGGTTCGAAGCGCTCAGTCTACAACATTTTCAGCGTCTGCCTACTTCGACGACCGAGGCCCGCACGGAACCGCGCAACCCATCACCGAATACGTGAACGTAAGTCGATGTTTGGCTCGGACACCGTATCCAAGCTTGAAGTGAAAGTAAAAGCCCCATTCGCGTCCAATAGTGTCCTACTTTTTCCCGAAAGGCGTCGGCGAGTATCATTACGGGGTGCGCGAATTATACACTGCACGTCCGCCCCTCCCGTTGGTCACACGCACGTCTCCCCTCTAGGAGCGGCACCCGATGAAGCCTCACCGACTGACGCTCACCAACGCGCTCGTCATGGGTTACGGCTTGGACAAGCAGATCCACCACATCTACAATCCGCGTCCGGCAACGCAGGCAGAGCTCGAGATGTACCACGACCACGACTACATCGACTTCCTGTCGAGGTGAGCGTTCCAGCTTCCGTGCGATGCAGCTCCTTTGCGAGTATTGATCGTGCAGGGTGACGCCGGGCAATCAGAATGATATGAGGCATCTCATCGATACGTTCAACTGCGTCGAAGATTGTCCTATATTTTCGGACATGTACGATTTTTGTCGAATGTATGCTGGTGCGTCGCTCGCTGGTGCACGGAAACTTTGCGCCGGCGCTTGTGACACCGCCATCAATTGGTCAGGTGGCCTCCATCATGCGAAACGAGGTGAAGCGAGCGGGTTTTGCTACGTGAACGATATCGTACTTGCAATACTAGAGCTTCTTAGGTAGGACCAACAACATTCATTGTCCCGCGCCACGCTCTAAACTGTCGCCCTAGGTACCATCCAAGGGTGCTCTACATCGACATTGACATTCACCACGGTGATGGTGTGGAGCTTGCATTCTACCACTCGAATCGCGTCATGACCGTGTCGTTTCACAAGTACACGGGCGAATTCTTCCCGGGCACGGGCAAGCTTGACGACAACGGTGCCAACTTGGGCAAACACTTTTGCCTCAACGTACCCCTCCAAGACGGCATTGACGACGAGATGTATCTCGCCGTGTTTAAGACCGTCATCGAAGACACCGTCACCGCCTTCCGGCCGACCTCGATCGTCCTCCAATGTGGTGCAGACTCGTTGGGGTGCGACAGATTGGGTGCGTTCAACCTCTCCATCGCCGCGCACGGCGAATGCGTCAACTTTGTCCGCAAGTTCAACGTGCCGTTGCTCGTCGTCGGTGGTGGCGGGTACACGATCAAGAACGTCAGCCGGTGTTGGACGTACGAGACGGCCGTGCTCGTCGGCGCTGAGATCCCCGACGAACTTCCGACGACCGTCTATGATTCATTCTTCCGTGACTCGCAGTGGAAATTACACCCGCCGCTGACCGGGCGGGTCGAGAACCAAAACTCGCCCGCGTCCTTGCAGAAGATCACGATCGGCATTCGTAACAAGCTTCGGTACCTTCAGGGCGCGCCAAGCGTGGCGATGCAGGAGATACCGCCCGATCTCGAAGGGCTGCTCGCTGACGAGGAGAAGACGCAAGAAGAAAAAGACGAGGAGCAGGGGACCGCGTTGGCCGGGGAGAGACGGAGCGATCGGACGACAGCGAGGAACGAATACTTTGATGGGGAGAACGAGGTGGATCAGGAGCCGAGTCCATCCGTCAGCACAAGGCGGGCTCCGGTTTCATCGCGTCGATCACGCGGAGCGGGGAGACGGGCGCGGGGACGGGCGAGAAGTCGCGCAAGCGCTGTTACTGCGAGAGACGAAGGGGAGGAAGATGCGGATGAAAACGCGGCGGCGTCATCGACCAGATCTACCAGATCGAGAGCCTGGAGATCCCGCAAGGCAAAGGTCAGGTCTGCAACGGAGAAGGAAAAGGAAAAAGAAAAGGAAAAGTCAAAGGATAAGGATAAGGATATGACGGATGTGGGTCTCGGTTCTACCGCAGAGGCTGGGTCCGGGCAGGAACCGATGACCCCGATGGACCTTGACAACGACGAAGAAGATGGGGACAAAAACACAGCGGGTTCGTCGATCAAGCCAACCAAGCCAGTCGCCTGGGAATATAAAGCACGGACGAGGTCTGCAACAGAAAGGGAGAAAGAGGAACCCGAAACATCAATGAACCTTAACGATGATGGAGAGGAAGATGGGGACGAAAACGCGGCTTGGCAGCCAACCAACTTCAAGCAAGTCGTCTGGAGAACTAGGCGTGCGACGGAGGAGCCAGAGGAACCAGATACATCAATGGACAATAACGATGATGGAAAGGAAGATGGGGATAGAAACGCGACTTGGAAGCCAACCAACTTGAAGCAAGTCGCCTGGAAAACTAGGCGTGCGACGGAGGAGACAGAGGAACCAGATACATCAATGGACAATAACGATGATGGAAAGGAAGATGGGGATAAAAACGCGACTTGGAAGCCAACCAGCTTCAAGCGAGTCGCCTGGAAAACTAGGCGTGCGACGGAGGAGACAGAGGAATCAGATACATCAATGAACCTAAACGATGATGGGAAGGAAGATGGGGATAAAAACGCGGCTTGGCAGCCAACCAACTTGAAGCAAGTCGCCTGGAAATCTAGGCGTGCGATGGAGGAGACAGAGGAACCAAATACACCAATAAGCCTTGACGATGGTCAAAAGGAAGACGCAGATGAAAGTGTGAAGGTGTGGTCGGACATGCAAGTCAAGCCAGTCGCCTTTAAATATAAAGTGCGGATTGCGGCGGACAAGAAAGAGGAACCAGATTCACCAATGGGCCTTAACCATGATGGAAAGGAAGATGGGGATGAAAACGCGGCTGGGCCGTCGGCTAGGCCTGTCAGATCGAGAGCATCGAGAACTAGGCTGGGAATGAGGTCCACGAGAGAGAGGGAGAAAGAGAGGAAAAAAGAGAAGGAAAAAGAAAAGGATACGAATATGAACGTGGCAGACGTGGATCTCGGTGCTCCTGCAGAGGGTGGGCCGAGGCAGGAACCAACGACACCGATACAACTTGACGTCGAGGCGTCCTGACCTGGCCAGAACTATTTGTGTCCTTTGATCTCTTTTTCGTGCTGAGGCCGTCCCCAGTCTGGTATAGTGTGTATATCTTGCACTCGTGTAGGTCAGGAACGTCACCTCACTCTCGTCGCCATGATAGCGTTGACAATTGGGTAATAAAGAGGGCACGACATAAATTAACTGCAATCCATTGGTTGATCTACCGGCGAAATGAAGTGTAGAGGCGAGGGGAGGGACATCTATCACGTCACCCCTAAAAAGGTGACTAGAGAGTAACATAACGCGAGGAGCAACTGTCCTATCAAGTCCATCAGTGCAGAGTGGATGGGCAGCGCGTACATGTCAGGGTCCAGCCCTTTCGACCATAGATAATGTGTGAGGTATCGTGCGACAATGAGGGATATCCAAACCTGCGATGTCATTCAGAATGGGAAGGAAAACGCAAGCATAAAGCACTCACGGCACAACAAAAGAAAGCGAGGGAAAAGATGGCAAATAAGATGGGTAACCTAATCCACCCAAAGGAATGAAGTACTGCAAGGAAGATGATCTCTATCGGCACCGTGACCAGGACGAACGTGATCATGACGAGCCGAGAAGATGGACCAGTATCACTAGAATGTGAGAGGCCGGATGCAGTGGCGTGTAGGGAAGTTGAGAGACGTGAGATAAATATAGACCCCACGCTTCCCGGTAAACCTAGGAATTGGATTTAGTTGCTGTGCGGACCAAGGCGAGAAGGGGACTTGCCACTAATCACAACGGCGAGAAGAGGAAATCCTGGATACCGGGAAGCAAATGTATCGAGCACGATACCTGTTCCGCTACTAATAACCATGGCCCCAAAGAGTGGTATCCAACCTTGCCAGATGAGATCTTTGACCACGCTGTTTCCTCGCACAACAGCGGCGCATGCCAATGCGGAACATATAAGAAGTATCACAATGACGAGAGGCAACATCGTGTTGACGTAGTTAATCAACACGGAGCTGATAACTCCAAGGAAAGACAGCGTCACCAAGTCGCCAAGAAAAGAAGCGACTGGCGGAGCAATGTTGTCTGAGAATACATGGTCAAACAAGGGGCAGAAGAAGCTACAACGGCAGTACAGACCTGGGTCACGCCCGAAACGGCGACAAAGTAGAACGAGAAAACACATGAACGATCCAAGGATAATGCTTGCCATGCAGGCGGTAAGCATTGAGGATGCCGCAACCATAACGAATCTGAGCAGCAAATGAGACAGAGGAAGAAGTAAAGTATTTCAGGGCCTACTCAACGAGACCGGACCTGGGTAGTCCGGTTTTAATCTGCAAAGGGCGGGTTGCTCGCAGGAGGGGAGTCGTGCTGTTGGATGCTGTGTCTCCTGGGGAAATAGGAGGTGGTAGGTCTGGGACAAAAAGAGACAAGAGCATGGCCACAGAAGCAGCTACGCAAGCCACCACAGTTGCCTGGACTTGAAGAAGAGACAAATTTCCGAGGATGATTCTGCGGCGGCGTTTAGGATCGTCGAGTTCACCCATGTTGGCGGCGGTTCCTAGCCTTGCGGAGAGATTCATTTCAAGGTTGCCTTTGAGGTTCATGATGACAGGAACTATCATGATAAGCTCTCCAACTGTCCTCATGGCTTTCCAACGCTGTTCGAGTGTTGGTCCGTCTGCCCGAGCTGTGCGCAAATGGACTCACCGACACGTGGTCCAGGAGTTCACCTGTAAATAAAAGGCTAATAGTACTGAGTAACAAGATCGGTGCGCTCTATGCATTCTCGTTTCACCCTTTGATTGCGTTGAAAACGGACACGTACCTCGAGGACGATGCTGCTCACTTGTTTCCACCCATCTGTGTCCAGCCGTTCAATGCCTCTAGCTCTCTCCCCTGCGCCCAGGAGCGCTATACTCCCGTCATCCCCACTTCCGAGGTCGTCCTCGCACTGCTCGACAAGACCGTCTTTAGGCGAGCGAATGGAGTCGTGCAAGGCACCGAGCTCGATGTCCTCGTCGCCAGGCTGCTCTTTGGGTGGTGGTGGTGGTGGTCTGCCCTGGGCTGAGCCATTCATGCCGTGGCTCTTGTCGTCGTCGTCGTCGGTGGTGTCGACGTGTGGGAAAGTGTGTATTACATAATCAGCAACCAAACCACGGCTCATAATACACCGCTAAACGTAGTCCTACTTGGTGTTGGCTCGTTCTCACCGGGCAGCTACCTGCAATCTAACGTTTAGCAGCTCGCCTTCGTCGCGTCGGACGCCGCTCTCGTTCGCCGTGGGGCCCCCAGCGCTCGTTCCGAACTCAAAACCGCTCGTTCGCAGGCCCCGTCGTCCTCCGAAGTGCTGCCATGTCGTCCAAGCTAGTGCCCTTTCTCCCTTCTGTCGTCCGGTCCCCGCTGCTCAAAAACCAGCCAGAAGCCGTTCCTTCGATGGACGAACTCGAGTTGCTCCATTCCGAGCTACAACTCCTTCGGCAGAAGACACTCGAGCGCGCGAAGAAGGCAGGCGATGACCTCAAAACGATCGAGGAGTCTATGCGGCGAGCAAAGGAGAAAGCAAAGGGGAAAGCAAAGGCGATGGACAGGGTCAGCCGAGAACGTGGTTGTACGTCTTTGCACCCCATTCCCGCAGTGGTACTCATTCACTCCTCTTGTTCGCCTTATCGCACCTCCTGCGCCGTACGTCTGATCTGCTTTCGAACTATGAACCGGTTGTATTCGTGCGAAAAAATAATGTCGTTCGCCTGGCGGCGTCTTGTTATCGTGGTATATGTGTCTGTGACGCAATATCTCTGTGGCATGGTCATTTGTGGCGGACGCCTTCACCATCGCAGTCACACCGCTTGTGGACCAAGATGAACAGGCCTATTCAAGCCCTGTAGTCAATGGCTCTGCCAAGCCTCGAGTCCCCCCGGTACCAACATCGGCCCTGTCATCTGCCAAGGCGTCGCAGGACCCTCGTCGCCCGTAAGCACCCCTCCAACGTACCGTGTCCTAACTTCCTTGTGATCACGTATACAGATTGCCCATTGATCTGAAGCAGAAGAAGAAGAAACGAAAACGGGAGGGTGACAGTGATTTGGAAGGTGCGGCGTGAACAGTCGCGATAATTAAGGTTCAGAGTGAACCCACAGATTGGACAGACGCTGGAAATGATATCAAGACGGTGCCGGCGGTCCATGCTGCATCGACGTTACCACCCAAACCCAAGGTAGTAGGTTCTGGATCAAGCCATGCCAAGGCGAGCTTTTCGTGCTCATGGTTAGGTCCAGCTCTGATGAAGCTTTAGCCACTGCATTTACCTGATTTCACCGTCCCACCGTCCGTGCACCTACTCCCTGCACGTCCTCCTATACCCCCAGCACCTGTTCCCGGACCCAGTCAGCCAACAGATGTCACAGAGGACTTTAGCAAACTTAAGCAACCGTCACAAATTCCCGTGAACACGTTCTACACAAGCATTGAGCCATGGATACGAGGGATCAAGGAAGAAGATATTGGCTTTCTCGAGTTCTCGGGAGACGATGTGGAGCCGTACATCATGCCCAAGCTTGGGCGCCATTATTTGGACGTGTGGGAGGAAATCGATACCGAACTTTACGGTGGGCCATTACCCGGACTTGCACCTCACCGAACGAGCGATAGTTTAGCATTGCCAAAATGGGATCCCTCGACACTCTCGGAATCTGATCTTTCGGTTGAAGAGCGAAGTCACGGTCCCCTCACGGAACGGTTGATCAGCGCCCTCCTCCCCACACAAGATGCTGCAACGTCATGGAAGGGTGTGAAGGCAGCCGAGGATGCAATGGAGGGGCGACCAGGTGGTACTGGGGCCGCGGCTGCTCGGCGAGAGAAGGTAAACGTCGCTGACCTTGAGGAACGCGTCCAAGACACGATGCGATTTCATGGTCTGCTGAAGGAGCCGGTAAATTATATGGATGTACACTTTGAAATTTCTTTTTCTCTGACGCGAGACTCTTCCAGCCCGATTACACCGCCAGGGTAGATGATCCGATCGCCACAGCGCTCCGTCATGCGCAAGGCGAGCTTCGAACTGTTGCGGCCATGAACAAGGCACGGAGGGAGCGCTTGGCAAGCATCGCCAAAGACCGTCTTGGGTATCAAGAGTACTTGGATCTGCGAGATACTCTCGATAAGAGCATCGTCTCCCTCTACAGTAAGCTTCAGAAGAAGGACGCTCCAAAAATCGGAAAGAAGAAGAAAAAGGGTCCCGAGGTGAACGGAAACATGAACGGCAGCGGTACACCTATCGAGTTGCCAAAACCGCCACCCTCGGCGCTCGGCCTCGGTCCCGATGACGATCTTTATCTGGTGGTTCCAGATCAGTTAAAGCAATTGGTCGAGACGAGACAGCAATGGGTCACGATGGTAGGAGGTGTCTTCGATGAGAAGGAACGGTCGTGTCCAGGCCGTATGTGGGGCCTCCCGAAGAAGAGCATCTACGAAGGATTGGAGGAGGTTGTCAAGCACGACGCACAGCGGCCACCTCTGCCAAACAATAACGATAGCGGGCCACGGACTACTACGCATCAGGATGCTCCACAAGGTGACGAGATGGATGTAGGATGAGCATGTCTTGTGGCGGACGCATTCGTTATGTCTTTGACCTTAATCTTATTCTTCATGTTCATCGCTCACCTTCAACCTTCACGTGTACTCTGCTTTGCAACACCATGCTTGCTCGTTACATTGTACTATCTGCTCAACTGGTATGGAAAGTTATTCCTTCCGCCTCGGGCTTAATAATATTTTCGTGTAACGGAGAAATATGGGCACGCGCAAGGGCATCTAGGTATTCAGTTTGTGTTTTTTCGATTTTTTGGGCGAGTCCCCATCGCCTTTGCGCTTCTTTCCTTTGGACTCTTTAGCTTTCGTGTTCACTGGCTTATCTTTGGATGAGTGTGCCGTGTCGGCGGGGTTGTCCATTACGGCTTGAATGTTATCAACATCCATCGACAACTCCTCCGACCGGGTCTGCTCAGACCGTGCGCCATAAGGAATGAAGGTATGTCTGAGCATGTCCTTTGGGTAAGACGGACGGGGAGGGTCTTGGTAAACAATAGGCTGGTGCTCTGGGGCGGTAGCCGGCGAAGGCAGAGCGGAAATAACAAGATGACGCGATACTTGTTTCGGAGCTGACGGTGCGAGTGAGCGATTCGCAAACAGGGAAACAAAGGGAGGGAGAAAGAGAAACAAGGACTCTTACCGATGAAGAGCTTGCCCTCTTTTCGCTTTCGAGGGAGCAAGCAAGTGAGACCGCGGAGCTCTTCGCCTCCAGCGAGCTCTGCGTCGTCGTCGCCGATGGTCCAGACGTCATAGGATACGTTCTTTCTCTTCAGGCCTCCAACGCGGGCGGTCCGTGATGACAAGGGAGGGTCGATCTCGACTCCATTCAGATACTTTGGTTTGATCTGACCGAGCGCGAGATTGGAATCACCATGAGAGGGAAAGGGTAACACGGACGGAAAGATCTAGCTGCGCACCGCATCTGGGACCCGGATGAGCCAAAGCTCGGTATCCTCGTCGTCCTCAATCGCATCCCAGTCGAATGGGCCGGCGTCGATGCCATGGTCGAGCAACTGCGCACCCTCTGGAGGTTCATATGCCCAATGTGGACGGTCTCCCTCATTTTCTCCATGGTCTGTAGCGATGACGGTGGCTTGCTTTG
>JBBPLV010001008.1:0-12271 GCA_038089975.1 Boletellus ananiceps | reverse complement strand
GCCAGAACAACCCCTTTGCAATGTGATCGACAAAGTAGTAATTACAAGACGAGTGATGCTCCCCCGGTTCCAAGAACAGTTCGCATCGGGGAGGAACTTTGATGTTGTGGCGTCGTAGTTGTTTGCCCACGACCTCCAGACAAGCGAGGATTCGTGCTTCGGTTTGCATGTCATCCATGTTCGCCTCGGTGACAACGGCAAAATCGGATTCGCCATCGAATACAAAATATGGCTGTCCTTCTGGATGCACGAAGCGCGCCCACTTTGAGAGCAAAGATACACTTGTTTCGGGGTGAGCTGTAATGGAGCGACGAGTTGTGTGCTGAATGGACTGACCCGCTGCGAGAGGCCGGTCCCTTTGCAATAACCTGGGGACAAAGTCGGATGCTACACGTGGGAGATTAACCGATCGCGTCCACGCAGCAAGCAAGAATACTCGCCGATCCCCCGAGTTGGTATATCGAGCAGTGTTGACGGGGGTGATGGGGACAGGCCGAGCAGCCTGTGGCTCGGGAGATATCATGCCTGGAATGTAGAATCAGACGAACAAGCGGGTTTATAACGCACGAGAAGGGGCAATACAGCAAGTGGTGGCCGGAATATATGCACCAAATCGGCCACTCAGTGTGTTGCCGGCTCACAGGTTAGTGGCTGTGCTAGCGGGCCTCGTGATCCCCTCATGCGCCACAGAGACGCCGATGGCTCATCGACACCAAGCTCCTGTGGGCTGAGCCTTTGTTTGTGTTCCTCGGACGATCGCCCTGTGAGAGCGCTGCGGCCAGTGTCCACGAAGCCACTCTTCCCGGCAGGGATAAGAGGAGGTCTGGTCAGGTGGGCTTGTCCTCGAGCTATCCTTGCTATCTCCGGCGTCTGATACGACCCTGATCAAGGGACGAAGAAGCACTACTAGTATACTCTTTAAAACCCGTCTCCCACTCACTGCCTGCTGATCATCACCCGCTCGTGTCTCGATGGCTGATAGAGATTTCTCCTCGGGCCCGTTTAATGGGTAAGTTGGTCTCCGCGTTCGAGCCCGTCGTTCTAAACGAAGCCGATCAGAGGACCAGCAGTGGGTGACGGCGAAGCGGCACAACAACCGTGTGTCGAATACCTCTCGGTTTTGAGCTAGCCAACGTGTCTACCTCTTTCAGATTGACGCCACGCGGAACGCCAAAACCACATCTGGCGACACCACAATCTGGACGGTGCGTTGCTTTCCTAGAGAATCACTGAGCTTCACAAATCACTGGACTCGATCACATCAGTCCCAATCGCCCAAACACAACTGGCGTCCGGACCGACACCAATGCAACTCATCAGATCAGGTTGACTTTCCATCGCATTGATGACACGGGTTTATTGATGTCCGTCAAGGAGCAACACCCAGTACCCGCCAGTCGGATAGTAGTGTGTTTGGTTCGTCGTAGTTATTACCCGTACCAGACTCCTTGATACCTTGAGCTTTGATCCTCACGATGCTGTTGCCCCCGCAAAGCTGTACCAATGCACGCATATCCTTTCGTTGATCGATGTCTCGGACGCTGTGCGACAACTGGTTGTCCCTGTGCGACGATCCACAGCCTCGACAGCTTCCCCCCACAGACACGGCAGATCCTGCACGCTTCCCACCAAGCGTTGCACGCAGGAAGACACTGCCTCGAATGAACGTACAGGTGCGAGAAGTCCATAAGTTACGCCTTCGTGATCCAACACCCCAACCGAGCTTGGACCTGAGCTCCCACAAGAACCCTCCCAAGTGCCCCCCCACTGGCAAAAGATCCGTCTTTGTTACAGGAGTAGCCAACTGATCGTGAAGCAACTTTGCCCAGCTGTACCAACCTTCAAGGCACCATGCCTAGCTGTTTTTCGACGCTTTTCGATCTGAAATCTGGGTAGGAAACTCGAGTCCTTTGCCCGAATGACTCGAACTGATTGCAATATCAAGTCTTGCACCTCATGGGAGACCTCAACAATGTTTGGCAAACCCCCAGTCCAACGACCCACAAGTAGACTGTACCGCTCTCAGAACCGTGGCGGTATTTTGTCATTTTTGCGGCGTTTATCATGTGTGCAGTCAGGTCCACATCATGAGATACCCCCACCGAGCCATGGTCGTCACGTCTCACCCAATCTTTCAGAGCGGGCACGCCGGCGGCCTGAGGACGGGTACAGGTTTGGCGCTCCCATTCGTGGACTGGTCTCATCCTAATACGATCTCGCAGATCCTCTGGTTATCGTTGGACCTTGTGTCGCTCAACCCTGGTCGATCCACCAGACCTTGAATAATCACCTGGCGGACCACAATAACTATGTATGCCAGACTCGTGCTCTTTTCCAACCGTATGCCCCCATGTATGTACAGACGGACTACTGCAGCCACTCGTTGCCATCCCCACTTTCTCAGCCTGCTTCCTTGTTCGATGCATTCAGGACTTGAATTCATAGACATTTGCCTTGGACTTTATTCGTAGTCTCGCGTGTAGTCACTTGTCTTTATTACATAAATCTACCGAATTTGGGACTTCCTTTAAAAGTTGCTCTCCTACCTCCAAGTCCACTTTCAAGTCCGTCACTTTCGCACAGGATCCTCTCGAGTCAGACTGACTCCACAGCGGTTGTGGATTGACTTACCCTAGTGTCGATTTCCCTCTCCAGCGCTTTCTTGGCGATATTCACGGCCCTGATGAGAGGGTGCGGACCACTTGATTGTCCCACAACATCGCAAAGCACATTCCTTTCCCGCCGGCGTGTTCCACCAGTCGATATTCCTCCTCGCTCTGTGCTTCCGGATGGCGAGAGGACTGCGATCCTATGGTACGGGCCAGCATCTATGATTGCCTTTGTGAACAACTCGAGTGCCGAAATGGAGGTAGACATCGGCTCAGGCGCGGAAGGGATAGATTCTTGACCCGTCAAGGTGTTGGTGGCGCCCGATGCGGGAGACGATCGTATAAGAGTGCGGTCCGCAAAAAGTAGCAGGGATGCGCACGGGCTTGCGATCGAGTAAAAACGAGGCCTTGTTCGCGACCATTGTACCGGAAATATTAACTCCCAAGGGTTACCTCTCATCATAAGGAACGCCCACATTCGTACGAACAGACGGCACCGCTCCGAGCTCGA
This sequence comes from Boletellus ananiceps, assembly GCA_038089975.1. Classification (NCBI taxonomy): domain Eukaryota; kingdom Fungi; phylum Basidiomycota; class Agaricomycetes; order Boletales; family Boletaceae; genus Boletellus; species Boletellus ananiceps. Next base: position 9,151 of record JBBPLV010001008.1, on the reverse strand, counting down.
CGAGGACACAGTCATCCTCTGTAAACTTTTCGATGTTGCGAGCCTATCCTGCTACATAAAGCGGACGTCAAACGAAACCGAAACGGTTCAGCGAGATCTGTGAACATCGTCTCTAGCCCCTTCATCGTAAACCGATCTTTGAGCGATATCAACAGACCGTGCAAAGGGGCGATGGGTTCTCCGCGCTCTGCCAGATATCGGTCCACTTTCCTCGCCGGATCGAAGATCTCCGTAAGGCAGGTTGTCTGAAAACGGCGATGATCCAGGGTTCATACACACCACAAGCAACAACAATAGATGGCCGAGATCTAACGCACAGAGACCTACGAGTTGATGAGCGACGACGGCACTCTTGAGGTACGCGGTGGTGACCTCCGCGTTCGTGTACTTGTCGGCGAGCGCGCGGACCAGGGCGGACACGATCTCGACCCCGAGATCAACGACGGCGAGCTCTCGTGGCGGTAACAGCCCTGATCCACTGAGGACAGGGTGGCAAAGGCAGTGTAAGCTCCCGGTCTAGCATGTAGCTATCTCCAAGATTGACTCGAAAGATCAAACATTAACACGACTCAGAGGACACGATGCTGTACTGGTAGAACGAGGGCCGCCGTCCGCGATAGGTGCGCGCCAGCGTCTTCACGGGTACCACGTATGCACCAGAAAGCCTGGCGTTCAAGCACCCTAGAGCCCAGCCAGGGCAAGTGTGACCGGGTCCGGCCCGAACGCGGCTCAGCGCCTCGCCCAAGACATTGTGACTCTGGGGGGCTGTTTTATGACTTTGGGCAGTGTCATGCCAACTATCACATACACCATGACAACAGCCCAGGATACGACTTGATTTGCTGGGCAAGTTGTATCTAGGTTCGGGAGTCGACAGCACTCGGGGATTGGCTCCATGGTGCTGGCCATCTCCGCGGCCGAACGTTGGGTCTCTGTTTCTGTCAGCTATCCTTTTCGAACGATCTCAGAGGCTATGTCCGGAATGTCTTAGCATCCGATCATCGTGGGTTGTTCGGCTCTAAAACCGTGTATGTATAGGCAGGCTCTGAGTCATGCAGATGTATGAAAAAAAAAAACAATGAGTTTGTCGAGAGGAACAGTGATGAGGACGTCTGAGGTCCTAATTGTGACAGGTTTTTCCTTACCTTGTCGAGCACTCTCTTTTACTCGGTCCGAGAGATGATAGTCTTCCTTCGCCCACTTCCCTTCTTGGGGGTAAAAGACATATTCACGTCGGTCGCAGAACACAGGTCTCATGACTGTAGAACATTCCTTGGAAAATCGACGTTTTATTCCATGGTGACACTCTCCTCAGTGGATGACTATGCCACCTGAAAATTAATGAGAGGAATGCATGTTCGAAAAAAAAAACGGGACGCACTTCAAGATCCATGTATCGCCCTTCAGTGGCTTGATACCATGCCGAAAAATCCTAGAGCAGAGGAAATCGCGTTCGGTGCAGTCGGGCTAAGAAAGTAACTCGGAATAACTTCACGCTCTTTGGATTTTGCCACTGGTTGGGAAGAGAGCCATGCTGTGAAGATCTGCAAGGTCACAGCGAGCGGCACGCAAAAAGGGTCCCATCTTCAGACTGCCGTGACTCGAAGAGCGCTCCCGGCTTCTATATCCCGAGCGCGCAATAAAAGATCCTAGAGAGGGCCCTCGGAACTTGCTACACAGGATGGAATGTTGGCCCCCTCGGCCACTCGACAATGATGGCACCAAGTCTCCCATCACAGGAGACCAGGAGGCATAGTTCATCTTCGGAAAACTCAGGTGGCCTTGATGGCATCATGGAAAGATGAACTCTGATAGCTTCAATCAAACTAGGCCTCCACAAGGGCTAACAGCACCGCTGTAGAATTGGATTAGTGTCCGGAACAGGTGCCCACAATTGTCATAGTCAAGATGGCTATCATGATCGGTGAAGTTTCTGGAACCCAGTCGCCGATGGTAGCGTGGAATGCCCAGATCGAACCCGAGGGGCAGGCATTAGGGGTCCTTGTGTCTGTGACCCCGTCGATATCACTGTAGACCAATACCCAGGTTCTGTGCAGGCACACGTCAGACTCATCGGTAAGAGTGGCACCTGTAGGTTACGCCGTGGGCTCAACGCCACTGGTACCTTACGCCAATGAACATCCATAAAGAACCGACCTGTGCAACAGCAAACAATTGATGATGCATCAAGCACTAGCAAATGCATACAACGCTTCATGGCAGGGCGGGTCTAAGGCACGCTCCTGTCAGGACAGCTGCTTTCTGTGTTAGCAGTGGTTCCATGGAACAAACCCTTTTTTGAAATGCAAGGACATGACTTGTGTCACTGCCCAAACTTGGTCTGAGAAGCAAGCGACCGCAGTGTCTAAATTGGCAACTCGCAGACGGAGGTTCCACTGGGCGCAGTGGTATGACAAATATGCCTTTGAAACCCAGAGGAACAGAGATTGCCTCGCTGACACATCCATCACTGCGGAATACCGCCCACACAGAGCCGCCGCCGCATTCAAGTATTCGAGGATTGCCGAGTAAAGCGTCAGGGGGCCAGCATTGATGAATGCCACCGTCCAACAGATCAAAGTCACTACCAGGAAGTGGCCAGCATGATGGCCACAGCTCTTCACCATCACCCTTGGTTCACTAATGGGGAGACGGCACCTGCATCAGAAAAACGGCGTACATCGGTCTAGCCACGAACTAGGTGGATGGAAGGTACATGACAACCTTGCCGATGCCTGTCACGTCATTTACGGCGAACCACAGGAGTCCAGGATTGCGGCTCGTCCGAGCCTCTCTTCGTCTCCGTCCAAAGGTCCCGAACAGGCGTGGGGGTATCGCCTGAACGTGTGTCGGCTAGTGGTTCCTTCCGTCTCCGTTCTGGCTCCCCGTCCACACGCGGCCCGGGCAATTGCGAACGGGAAGGTTGGGCCATGCGCTCGTGTTCTTCCCTGTCGCGCGCCTCGAGCATAGCGGCGTTCATTTGTACGCGATGCTGACGGGCCACGTCGGCTTGCAATTCCTGTAAAATTGAAATGGAATCCCGGGGGTGACATATGTGATCAGGGGATTAAAACTGCCAGCGAGGATGTCGTATTCCGGCAAGGACGGAAACGTACCTCAATACTCGGGGGAAGTGGCCGCGTATGTGTGAGCCAGGCGGTCCACTGCACTGCACGGAGCTTAGCACGAGTGCGACTCGCCAAGAAAAGACACAAAATGTGTACGAAAAATAATAGCAGAGAGAAAAACAAAGTACACATACCTGGGAGTCTCTTACCACTTGCTATGTAGGTCCACATGTCATACGTCCGTCCGTACTGAACGGTACGCTTTGGGCGATCTTTTTTTCGGAATTGTTGGTTTGTGCTCGTAGTATAAGGGCGGCAACGTACCACTATTTGCATTCGGATACTCGTAATATCTATTCCCTACAAAATACTTCCGTCAGCATCCGGCATTGCAGATGAATGCACACAGCATCTGCGGGCGTAGGATACCTTCCAAGTCACGCCCTACAAGGTACGTCTAGCAGGCCCTGGTCAGGACAACGCTTCAAGCTTCCTTAACACGCCACCAAGCGAGGTTACACTCACGGGCTTCACAATGCGCTGCCATGCCCGCCTCAGAATTGAGGACATGACTTCAAGGTATCTTGGAACGAGTGGGGCTGTGCGGCCGAGGCGTCGGCAAACAATGCCCAAATAAAGCAACAAGCGAAAACGTTGACTGCGATGAAGATTACAAGGGAGGCTGCTGCTACCAAATAACCCTTAGAAGTCGCCCAAGCTATCGTCGTCTAGATCGCCCTCTTGGATTTCCTTGGCAAGCTCCCTTTCACGCTCACGAGCCCCCTCCGCTGCTGCAAGTTCCTTTCGGTGCGCGTTCAGAGGGTAACGCATAGCCTGCGACAGAAATATTGAGTCCCCAAGTGTCGTCATGGCGGCCATCCCCATTGTGAAATAGGAGCGCGACCCTGCTCACCTTTACACTCTGGTTGTGCAGCTCTAGACAATACCCGATGCGGCGGCCAAAGACTTCGCTGACTTCGGGGCCGTACCCATTCTTCCTTCCCTCGCATTCCATCCAACCTTTCTCGTGGACTATCCGACCCTCGATGACACCATCTCGGATTGCTTTACCGACAATGTACTCTGCATCTTCTTCGGAATCTAGGTGGAGCTTGAGGCATATATCACGCAGCGAGATACGCGAATACGATAACGAGAGTCGCCGAATACCGGTCTTGATTACATTCTGTCGAAGCCGAACAATCAGCGTATACGTTTTGTCAGCCTCAAATTGTGCAGTATGTTTGGTAAGCGTTGCCTGGAACTCGGACAGAGATCCAGTCCGAACAGCTATGAAATGTCCATGAGTGCTGACTCATGTTGTCGCTATGATGATAGTCACCTTTGACAATGTCAAAATAGGCTTGCAGTGCTCTCTGAAGCACAGGATGTCTAAAGGTGCTACGATCAGGAATATCCCCCATGAGCAACTCCACTACCACGAAAAGTTTGTGGACTGCTTGGCAGAAACCAGGGGCGATCTTCGCCGGTGGGGCACGTCTAATTGCTTGCTGAAGATTCGTATGAGCCGCAGTATAGCTCAGCTGTACGACCTTGATACGTCCCAAAAAATAATGATAACGAGCAAACTGGGGATTGCTAGCCGATGCTGGAAACGTTGTTTTCGAAACTAATTTGTCTGCCTGGTCATACAGACTATAGTGGAGATAGCTCCGCAGAAGTCGATTTATTAGGGAGGCTTGGGTGTCGTCATCATGGCGTAACGCGGCAGTACGTTGTGCTGCGAGGAATAATCTAGGAGACAACCGTCAGAACGCAGGAAAGGGCAAGACAAAGACAAAGAGACTCACGGTCGTGCATCTGCGAGCTCCCCGCCAAGCTCGTATGATCTTTCGACAGCGAACCAAACCTTGGCAGCAATCGGATCCACGCTCCGGCGATTGAGTTGTTGTATCTTGTCGACCGTCTCCTTGGACAACGCAACGGATTTTGCCAAGTTGTCCTTGGAAGTGTGAAGATGATGGATGAGCAAGAGGCGGAAATAAATCTCCACTTCTGGAATTGGATCGGATGTAGGCTTGGGGGGTGGTGTGGGATTAGTGGGTCCGTTGTGTTGTGCCGCGGCATCGACATCCATTGACTGTTCAGTGGGTATTGCAGCAGGCAACCAGGATAGAAGCGATGTTTTCACGGTAGATTCTGTCCGCGCGTTCATGCGGCGTGTATGTATAGACAAGAGGGCACACACCTGCCGGATAGTTTTCCTCGATTGCACCGCGGAGTATCTTGTTATCTAGCCGCTTTCGCAAGGCAGTGAGCGAGCGTAACACGCGGTGGGTGAACCGTGGCTCGAGGTCTGCGACAGCCCGTTCGATGAGTGCGATGTTTGACCTGATCTCCACGGTAGGTGCTGGAGGAACCGGTTTTTCTTCGGCTTTCTTGGATGCATCCGCATTTTCGTCCTTTTTTCTCTTGTCTTTTTCCTCGACCTTTTGGTCTCTGCTCGCCGTCTGGGCGGTGGTCATGGCGAGCACTGTGGTACCTTGGGCGGGCACTGACGCGTCTTTACTCTCGATCAACACAGCCACATGGTTAGCACATTATGTCAGCAATGCATTCATGTCATGTCTTAAATATCCTAAGTAACCGGGCCTCTGTGACAATTCGCGTGCGGCACATCGGACATTCTCTCGAGCTGGCGAGTACAAGATCAGAGCACTCACGACACATGGCAAGGTGGCTACGAAGAAATGGGTTAGCCTAGAAATATAATGGAGGTTGGTACAAAATCAACGCATACCCGCAGTCGATAATGGCAATGTTCGCCTCTGCATCCTGGCATACGACACATAAACCAGAGCGTTCTATACTCGTTGACATGGGATGAGAACGAGGTCTAGGCTTTGAAGACGAGTGCGGCGGTGAGCTGGAAGGAGATGCAGACCGCTGTGGAGTGGGGGACCATGAAGATGGCAGGTCAGAACCCCCGGAATCACGGCTGTGTCCTGCACCAACAGTGGATGCAATATGATGGTTGTTCTCTTGAGCGTGTCCGTGTGCTACATCCGCATATGCCTCCAGCTCGGGGTCCACCATTTCCACGGTAACCTCTTCTTCTTGGTCCGGCTCTTCGATCTCTTCATGCACCTCAGAGAAAACGTCATCAATGCCCTCGTTGTCCTTCCTCTTCTCCTCTTCTACCAGGGCCCACACACGATCCACTAGCTCTTCCTTCTCTACTACACCGGGCGGAACCCTCACTCGGGCCTCGAAGAGAATCTGCTTCAACGTACCGACAGATAATGCAGAGATCGACGGACGGGGCAACGTGACGAGTGTCGACATCGGAGGCGGTGGGAGAGGCGGTGCCGATCGCGGGTGCGACGATGGGTGGGTGGTACTTGTGGTGGATGGCCGTCCACTGGACGATGTTGGGCGGGAAACGTTGGGTTGCCGACCAGTTGTGTGTGTCGTTCCCTGGGTTGTCGGAGCAGATGTCGTTCTGGGACGGGGTGCGTAGGTGCTGTGTGAGGTCTCTTCGGGACGCTGCCGGCGATTTGGGTCAAGGTCAGGACGGGGGAATGGCCTGTTGGACCGAGACCCAGTATTCGTGCTGGTACTAGAGGATCCACGGGCAGACGCATTCCTGCCAGTTGAAGGGGTAGAAGATCCGGGGGTAGAGAACGATGGCACAGAGTGTTTCCTATAGTAATCCTCGTTTGTGGGCGAGAGACAACCCTGAGGAGTCTGAGAATATGGGGGAGAAAGGGTGGATCATGTCAGGAAATGAAAGAATCGAGAAACCTACGCGAGCGGCCACCGCGGCGTCTACGAGGTCATTTTTGTCGACGGGGTTCCTGACAGAGATATTGTAAGCGGCGATGTAACGCCTGAGCTTTGCGATCGGAAGGGACCGTAGTTGAGCTCGACCTAGGGCTGTGACTGGGTATCGGATCGTATTGTGGGGGCGGGATACAAAGGGACGGTTGAACACAGCGTTGGGGTAGACAAACGAATACGTACCGTTGAGAAGTTCGATGCAAAAGGCGCAGACAGATGCCAGATCATAGCTATGCGGGCGAGGCATAAGCGCCTGATAATCGGTGCAAGTGGAGCAGTAGCCATAACCTTGAGGTGGAGATCAATTGGAGGCGATTGTCGGGATGAGATCGAGATAGCGGGCCCACCACAGTGCATGCACTTGTGCTGTCGATGGAAGAGGATGACGAACTCTCTGCCACACTTTCTGCAAGCTTTCTGATCTGGTCCGGGGTGAGGCGGAGGGGGTCCGCTGAGGAGGGGGATCCCGGCAGGTCTGGACATGGCGAGTGGGAGAGTGCAGCCCCCGTTCTGGCCAGAGTTCCCTATCGTACTCGTGACAGGACACACGCGAGCACGTGATCTGTCGCGCGGAGGCAAACCAAACTGACCAGCACCACTCGACACCGCACGCCATGGCCTCGCACAGGATCAGGATCGCCGCCCGCCTTCGTCCCCGTCTGGAGAACGAGCTCGACGACGAAGGTATACAGATAACACACACGCCCGGTGGTCCGTCGTGCATCACCGTCCCAAATCCCCGCGACCTCTCCCAAGTCTTCAACTTCCCGTGAGCAGACTGCGCCCATTCAGCATTTTCTGGGCTGACCATTGCAGGTTCACCTCGTGTTATGACCAGTCTTCTATCCAGGAAGACATATTCGAGCAGGACGTCCGTCCTCTCATCGATGTTGTATACAGTGGTGTTGTACGTCGCTTTCTTTTCCCGCGCTTTCGTCACTGTCACTCATTGCCTTCCTTTCCTCCTTAGACTGTAACAATATTTGCGTATGGTGTCACTTCTTCTGGCAAGACCCACACTATGCAAGGAACAAGGGCCCAGCCAGGTGTCATCCCTCGGGTGGTCGAGGTATGTTGTACTGTACGTGCATATCCTCCGTCTACAGTTTTGCCACACAGGCAATGTTCCTTCAGAGAGAGGCTTTGCGACGCAGTAGCGTTGAACTCTCTGTTTCATACATGGAAATATACAAAGATGAAGTCTATGACCTTTTTGTGAACCGTGAATCTGTACGTGGCGTTTTAGGTCAACTTTGATGCTTAATCGTGTTTTTTCTCGATACTTTTTCAGGCACCCAAGCTTCCTGTCCGTGAAAACGATGCCGGGCAAGTATTCGTTGCCAACTTGACCTCGATTCCTATAACATCGGTGGACGAATTTGATGCCATATATTCGTTTGTGATCCAACCTCTCCCTCTTACTTAAATTAATTCCCAAACATAGACGTGCCTCTCGCCATCGCTCAGTCGGCTCTACCAACCTCAATCGAGCATCCTCTCGTTCACATGCCGTGCTCACCATTGAGGTGACGATGACGGACTCTGCAGCCCAGAGAAGTGCGTGTTTCCACGGCCTACCGCTCCATACCTGACTATCCTCCCCCTGTTGGTTAGCATTGACTGGGAAAATCAATCTCGTTGATCTTGCGGGTTCAGAGAACAACAAGCTCACCGGTAATGATCCGACACGCATGGCAGAGTCAGCTGCGATTAACAAGAGCTTGAGTGTTCTTGGACAAGTAGTGCATGCATTGAACCAAGGAGCTGTAAGGCTTCTTGACCCTTGCCTTCCATTTGTGTGCTCACTCGTGATAGCCTCGCATCCCCTATCGGAATTCCAAGTTGACACGGATTCTTCAAGATGCCCTTGGTGGTTCGTCTGTGGGGTTGCTCATTTGCAATCTCGCACCTGGTACCAAATTCCGTCAAGACACTCTTAACACCCTCAAGTACGTTTTGGTTATGGTCTTCTTGGGACAAGCTCACATTCTGCGCCTTGTTAGCTTTGCTGTTCGTACAAAGAACGTTGAAAACCGCCCAGTAGTAAACGAGCGTGGTAATTGTTTCAGACCTGTTTATTGGCATACCACTTACTCACTTGGCTAGACAACCGTCCCCAACCAAGACCTCACTTCGCTGCCATTCAACCACCCCCACCGAAGCCTGCTCCTGCCGTGCTCCAAGCTGTTCCTGTTCTTGCCCCCCCGGCTGTCACGACGAATCCTGCACCCGCACCTTGTCGGCGACCCCGCCAATCTCGCGTGCCACGTATCAGTGGTATC
>JBBPLV010001007.1:0-12273 GCA_038089975.1 Boletellus ananiceps | reverse complement strand
TTATAGGTTTTCTTTTGTTCATTCTTCTTATAGTACCTGGTCTGTGCACAGTTCTCTCTACTATATAAACCTTAGCTACAGACCATGTACTCCATTCTTGATCTGCGCAATTCAGCATAACCTTGAGTCCTCCTCAGTCTGAGTCCCCTTCCTTGGGTTCTTATCCTTCATCTCTAGTCTGGTCTTATGACCATATAGTCTCTAGTTCCCTTCAGGCTGAGTCGTACCTCTTCGTGAGTGTCCTGCCTGTCAGTCAGTCCTAGTCTCCACACTTGAGGTATACATCTGCATAACATTGAGAGAGATCCCCATTTCCATCATCATCCTTATCACTGCCATTGGTCTTGGGACTCCACTTTTATTCCTGGTGGGCTTATCTTTACTAGTACTCTACATCCTGTTATGCTTGGCGCATGTAGTGATGAACATAGACTCAAGTAGCCTGTCAGGGACTCAATGGTTCAGTGGTATCCACTCAAGGAGAGGGCAAAGCTACTCCTAGGGGTTTGAGGTAAGAGCTGAAGAAGGCTCACTGGGTATGGCCAAGAGAGGCCCAAGGGGATGGCTGATAGAGGCCTAAGGGGATGGCCAATGGAAGCCCAAGGGGTGACCAGTAGAGGTCCAAAGGATGGCCTATTAAGGTCCAAGGGTTCAATGGATGAGGCTAATATTTGAGCAAGACTAGCTTGGAGCTACAGGGTGTCTGTGGCTAGGTTTATATACTTGAAGAGATAGCACACAGACCAAGCTATGCGGTTCCAAAAGGGGAAGGTCATGAGTCACTAGGAATCATGAGAAGCAAGATGAGAAGGAAGAGAAGTGAGGAAACAAAGGAAAGAAGTTGTGAAGGGAAGAGAAGATAGTGAGTCAGAGATAAGGAGGAATGGAAGTGAAGAGAAGTGAGGAGAAGAGAAGAGAAGGGAAGAGAAGTGAAGTGAAGTGAGATAAGGAAATAAGTCGGAGTGAGTCATAGATAAGGATAAGATGATAAGGAGATAGGGCAATAAGGAGATAAGAGGGAGTTGGAGCAGAGGGCATGGTTGGTAATGAGGGAAAAGATAGGAGTAGATAGGGAATTGTAATATTATCCCTGTTCTATCCTTGAAATCTCCAGAGTTCAAATATCCCAGAGAGTGGTGTCATGATTGGCAATGGAGTGAGTTCTGGTAGTCTTGGAGGACCTCCTTGGCATGAACAAATTCCTGTTCAGGGAGCCATGAGTCTTCCTCAGCTGAGTAGCCCTTTCATCAGACAAGGTACTTGTGATGGTGTAGAGTGCCTGTGTGTCGAAGGACTTTTGCTATCTCATAATGTTCCTCATTATAAACAAGATCTGGTGGCAGCAAGGGGTAGTTTTGCCCATGGATGGGGTTCTCATGATATGGGGAGAGGAGAGAGACATGGAATGTGTTGTGAATTTTCCATGCTTGGAGGAGGCAGAGTTTATACGTGATAGGGGAAAGGGCAGCTGTGATAGTGAAAGGACCTTTGTGCTTAGTGGTAGACTTGGGATTGGACAGAGATCATTTCAGGTTTTGTCCTTCTAACCATACTTTGTCTCCAACTTTGAAAGGCTTGAAGACCTTCCAATTCTGTACTTTCATGGTCTGGCAGGCAAGCTCATGTGTGGTGAGGGCCTCCTCTCATGCTGTGGTGAGAAGTTTAAGACAGGATCCAACAGCAGGGATGGAGGTTTCCAAGATGATCATGGAGAAGGGGCAAGGTTCATATCCCATCATGAGATAGAAGGGGGATTGATTGGTGACAGGGTGAGGGCAGTCGTTGTGTGTGAATTCAGCAAGGGTAATGTGTTCAGCTCAAGCTGCAGGGTTTGTATTGCAAAAGATGTGGAGATAGGTTTCTACTTCTTGGTTTACTTGTTCAGTCTCACTGTCAGTCTGTGGGTGGTAGGCAGTGGAGAGGGTGAGTTCATATCTGAGGAGTTTTCCAAGTTCTTTTGTGAAGGATGATGCAAATTGGAGGCCTCTGTCAGAGATGATTTTCTCATAAAGGCCCAATCTTTTGTAGACAGTGGAGAAAAAGAGGGTGGCAATGCCTGCAGCATCCACAGTTTTCTTGGTAGGGCAGAGAATTACCCTCTTTATAAGTCTGTGGTCGACCACAACCAACAAAGAGTTGAAGCCCTGGGAAACAGGGAGGTCTGTGATGAGGTCACATGACACCTGCTAGAAGGGGCAGGTGGCTGAGGAGCAGATGGGAGAGAGTGGGAGGTACATCAGGTGAGTATTGGCCTTGTGTTGCTGGCAGATAGCACAGCCAGTGACATATTGGTGGACAAAGGAGGCAAGGTCAGGCCACCAGAATTCAGAGGCAACAAGTTGGCAGGTTTTGAGAATGTCCAGGTGACCAGCAGTGGGATGGTCATGGTGTCAGGAGACAACAGAGCAGTGGAGGTCAGAATCAGCAAGGATGTAGACCCAGTTTTGGAATGTGAGAATGCCAACATCATATTTCTAGTCCAACAAGTGGGAACAGAACTTGGCAGGGAGTTTACCAGGGAGAGCATGGAGGGCATCAAGGATAAAGAGATCAGAGGTGGAGGATGTGGCAACCTTGGTGGACAATTTGGTGTCAATGAGTTTGACAAAAAGGGATGGAGGAAGTAGGGTGATGTCCTCATTGTCAGAGTCCTTGGTGGGAACATGATCAAGTCAGTGAGAGAGAACATCAGGGGCAGAGAGATCTCATCCAGGTGTGTGGGAAAGTTGGAGGTCAAAGTTGGAGAGCTTGAGGAGTCAATGTGCTTGGTGGCAGTTGAGCTTCTGGGGTTGGTGAAAGTAGGTAAGGTTCTTGTGGTCTGTAAAGACCAGGACAGGGGTGGTGGCACCAAGGGGATAGTGGTGCCAGGTGTCAAGGGCATGCAGGACTGCTAACAACTCATGATCATATATGTCATAGTTGTATTCTGCTAGTCCAAAGGTCTAGGAGATGTAGGTACAGGGGTGCCATTCATGGTTAGTATCTTTTTGGAGGAGGATGCCACTGGATGCATGTTTGGATGCATTGGTGGAGATGGCAAAGATTGCAGAGAGGTCAGGGAGTTGGAGGATGGGTTGTGAGATAAAGATGCCTTTGAGGTTATCAAAGGTGGCTTGGCAGGAAGAGGTCCAAACCCAAGGTTGGTTCTTTTTGGTCAAATCAAGGAGGGGGTGGGCGATGTCAGAATAGTGAGGGACAAAGCAGCGATAGAAGTTGGCAAAGCCAGGAAATGACCTAATATCCTTGACCTTTTGGAGTGTGGGCCAGTCAGTGATGCTGGCCACCTTGGTGGGGTCCACGGTGAGGGAACCAGGTTTAATGACAAGACCCAGGTAGTTGACCTCTTTAACATGGAAGATACACTTCTCCAATTTGAGGTAGAGGTTGAGTTCACTCATGTGTTGGAGAACTCATTTGACCCATTCCTGGTAGATGACAGGGTCATCATCAGAGTAGATGGGGAGATCATCCATGTAGGTGATCAGCCATCCTTCAGTGATCATGTCTTGAAATGAGTCAATCATGAATCATTGGAATGTAGGGGGAGAGTTGGTCATGCCAAAGAACATGACTGTGGGTTCAAAAAGTCCTTGGTGGGTGATGAAGGCAGCTTTCCATTGGTCATCTTCTTTGATGCAGACATTGTTGTATCCCCATTGGATGTCGAACTTCATGAACATCTTGGCCTCTTTGAGCTTATTGATGAGGTTGGAGATGAGAGGGAGGGGGTAGGCATCCTGAAGGGTGTGTTCATTGAGGTACCTATAGTCTTAGTAGGGGCAGAGTCTGCCATTCTTTTTTTTGACCAAGAAGAAGGGGGATGCTTGGGGTGACTTCAATGGACAGATCTTTCCTGAATGAAGGTTGTCATCAATGAAGTCATCTGCAGCTTTCTGCTTATTGGGGGAGAGTGGATATAGTTTCCTGATCTTCAGGACAAAGGATTCTTTGAGGTTGATAGCATGATCATAGGGTCTGGAAGGGGGTACATAGTCTGTGGCCTCTTTGCTGAAGACCTTGGCAAATTCAGAGTATTCAGGAGGTAGGGTATTCTTAGGTTTCACTAGTTCAGCTTGAATGGCAAGCTCAGTGGAGAGGGTGAGCTTATTGATCTGCACCATGACCTGGGCATTGGCAAAGTGGGATCCACAACGTTGGATCTGATTGATGATGTAGTGGTCATGGGCTCGAACAGTGAAGACTTCTGTGTCCTCAGTGTGATTGTATTTGTGGAAGCCTTGAAGTTCCTCAGCTTGGAGAGTGGTTTCCTTTCTGGGGTTAACAGGGGAGATGGTGGGTTCTGACCATGTGTGCTTGGTCAGATAGACAGTGTGCTGGGTTCAGTGAGCTTTTTCAAGGAGGGGGAATTTGTCCTTGGTTAATAGAATGATTACCTGGCTGGCTTTCCAGTCAATAGTGGGTTCTGTAGCAAGAAGCCAAGGGTATCCTAGAATGATGTTCTCCTTTCCACCATTGATGATGTAGAAGGCGATGCACTGGGTTATTCCACCAATGCATGTATAGAGGATGACCTCCTTTTGGCATGTGGTGTTGGTTGTGGAGTTGGTGTTTTTAATAAGGAATGGGGTTTTCACAGGTTGTATGGGGATGTCATTTTGTTTGACAAAATCCCAATCAATACAATTGATCTGGGCCCTGGAGTCAAGGATGGCAGTGGTGGTGACAGTTTTCTTGGTGAGGGGAGAGATGATGAGTTTGATGGGGAGATATAGGGAGTTCCATTTCTTTAGAACATTGTGGACAATGGAGGAGGCTGAGGGCATTTCAGGCATCTGGTATCAAGGAGTATTGGCCAAAGGCTTCCTGCCCCAGCTTTTGGATCATGGTGTAGTTCTGGGTTATCACCATCTTCTGAACACGGAAGGGGTTGGTGGACTGTGTGGTATGGTTCTTGGGGCAAATTCAAGATTTGTGTCCCTTTTGCTGGCAGCAGAAGCAGTGTCCTTCCTTTCAGAGTTTGGTTCATTTGGTGTCTGTAAGGTAGTTGAGAGGTTGTGGAGTGAAACTGCCAACATAGGCATAGGGGACAGTGGTGGCAAGGGAGAGGAATTTGGGGAGGATTTGGGAAGGGGTGTAGGGAGCAGTGGTGAGGTGGATGAAGGAACCTTTTGGGGTCCATTGGAACACACTCCTGATACTAAAGGCCAAGGGGAGGATGTCTTCTCTAAGGTTGTGGGAGATGGTAGCCATGAATGAGACAACATTGGCAGTGAGAGGATAGCTACTGAGTGCCTTCATGGCCCTTCCATAGAGGGTAACTGGGATGAGACCTAGGTAGCAGTACCCAGGCTGAGACATGGATCCAGTGACAAGGCAGCAGCAGTTACTGTAACTGTCAGCTCCTGGTTGGTGGAAGGCAGGGAGTGGGGAGGGTTTCAGTGGTGGGATTGCTTTGTGAGGATGGGGGGTGTCAATGGATTTGGTGTGCTTGGCAGCAACCACAGGGGAGGGTGTGGGTTTGATGATGACTTGGGGGTGACATTGGTGGTGGTGATGCAGGTGAGGGTTAGTTTTGGTGGGGCGGTGACATCATGGCACTTGGTGTTGTGTTTGGTGACCTGAGTGCATCTGATTCCTGCTCCACACTTGAAGCAGCCATATTGGTGGGGGACATGGTGGCATTGGTTGAAGGAAATGAGGTAGTAGCCTTGGGGGGTGTGTGCTGAATAACAGTAAGTGGGTGTGAAATGAGAGGTGGATGATATGTTTGACCCAGGGATTTTGTAGGTCAGAGCTAGGATGAAGGGTTTACCCTTAATGACTCCCCAAGTGAGCAATGAGTGATCCAAGGTAGAAAGAAGCAGTCCAGATGAGTTCCGGACCAAAGCAATGTACAGGAAGGTAGGAGGAAGTGTAGGAAGCCATAGGAAGCATAGTGGTTGATGAGTACAACACTTGAAAACAATGAGGGACATAGTCAGATGAGTTCTGATGAGGGTGAGTGACAATGGATGAAGGAAAGAAGCTTAGATCATAGCACAAGGAGTAAAAGGTTGGTCCAATAATGGTCAGACCAGAAGGTAAGGCATAGAAACAGAACGAAACATCAGAATGAAAGGTACAAACCAGGTACATGCTTGGAAGGTCCAAGGAATGCCTACACAGCACTAGTAAGTTGCATGAAACAATAAGAAGCCTACAGAACACATGTTGTAACTATAGGGAACACTGGTTCCCTACAGCACAGGGTGGGTGCATGGTGAGGCATGGATGGTGGTCATGGAGGCAAGATGATTAACTGTATTGTCAATTCTGTGGACTTTCTCACTTTTGTCTGAGATCAAGGTAGTGGTGGAGGACAGGGTGGGGGATGTGGATCTATGGAAGACTGGTTGGTAGGTGGGACCAAGTCAGAGGGTGGTCAAGATGGTGTTCAAAGGGGGAGTGGCGATGGTAGTGGTTGGCTTTCTGATGAGAGTGGGGGTGGTGTTGGTGTAGGGGCCCACAATAGTGACATTGCAGGCAATAGGGACTGTGGTGGTCTTGGTGACTGGGGCAGTGCACCCATGTTTGGCACAGTACTGGCCTGGATGCCAGCAGTGACAGGGCTGGGAGGGTGTGATGATGGGGGGGAGTACACCTGAGGCATGATCAGCAGCAACCTGTTTGGCCATGTTGACTTGGTTGTGGTAAGTTGCATGGATGTCATGGTAGGGACCACATAACCCAGTGGTGTGGGCCTTGGAAGAGCAGAGTTCATCACTGCAGTCTTTACATGTGGTGAGGACAATGGGTGCAGGGATGGTGTCCCAGGTTGCTTCTACAGCCCAGGAGTCAGTGAGAGTGGGGTTGGTCATGGTTTGGAGTTTTGCCAGCAAGGGCAATTCAGTGGGTATGGGGGTTCGGGGTGGTGTTAGTGTGAGTTTGGTGGGGGGAGGCTCATACTGAATAGTAGGCCTAGAGTAAAGCTAGTCCTTTGTTATACTTGGTGCAGATAGTGATGAGTGTAGACTCAAGTAGCCCTTCAGGGGCTCAGTGGTTCAGTGGTATCTACTCAAGGAGAGGACAAAGCTACTCCTAGGAGTTTGAGGTAAGAGCCAAAGAAGGCTCACTGGGTATGGCCAAGAGAGGCCCAAGGGGATGGTCAATAGAGGCCCAAGGGATGACCAGTAGAGGTCCAAAGAATGGCCTATTGAGGCCCAAGGGTTCAATGGATGAGGCTAATATTTGAGTAAGACTAGCTTGGAGTTACAGGGTGTCTGTGGCTAGGTTTATATACTTGGAGAGATAGTGTACAGACCAAGTTATGTGGTTCCGAAAGGGGAAGGTCATGAGTCACTGGGAATCATGAGAAGCAAGATAAGAAGGAAGAGAAGTGAGGAAACAAAGGGAAGAAGTTGTGAAGGGAAGAGAAGATGGTGAGTCAGAGATAAGGAGGAATGGAAGTGAAGAGAAGTGAGGAGAAGAGAAGAGAAGGGAAGAGAAGAGAAGAGAAGAGAGATAAGGAGATAAGTTGGGGTGAGTCATAGATAAGGATAAGATGATAAGGAGATAGGGCAATAAGGAGATAAGAGAGAGTTGGAGCAGAGGGTATGGTTGGTAATGAGGGAAAATATAGGGGTAGACAGGGAATTGTAACATGTCCAAGAGCCATGCTCAGAGTATCTAATCACTACCATCTCAATTGAGACAGTAGTATACTACAATCCAACAGTCACTTGGGCCAATCCTATAGAAATGGTCTGAATCCAAACTCTGACACTGCCACCTCCACAGTATGAAGCAGATGAGTCATCTGCTTCCTCATTTGATTGATTAGCTGTGGATATTGTAAACAGGCACAAGCAATTATCCAAAGAAGAGAAGTTTAGGTTTCAGCACCACGTGAACCTAAACCTCTGCTAAAACCAATATCTGAAGAAGTCTGTTTACAGCCACCTTCTAAAGAAGAGTCAGAAGCTGAAACAGGAATAGTGGAAGAAGTCTAATCCATTCCACAAATCCAAGTAACAGCTTTATGCTCATTGCATTCCTAGTCCTACTATTTGTTGTATTCATTGCACTACTAGTGCTCACTTACAGCACACTCATTGCCTATCAGACTTGGTGCATTTATAGACCTTATCTTTCACCTATTTCACCTCTTTTCTTCATCTGAATCCAGTTCTCTGCACATGGAATTGAGTTCCTAATCAGAGATAGTTCAGAGCTCATGAATATTGTACTGGAAACACTGCCACATCTGGAAGAATCAGTTATCCCTCACATAGCCAAGGAAACCGAAGGGATTGTGCCCCCTAACCTCATAGAATCAATTACAGACAATTGGGACCAAAACAACACTTGGGACAATCAGTCCAAACCTAGTTATTTCACTCTGTCTGGAGTTATAGCACAACCGGGAGAGACATACAGAGAGGATCAGATTCTTTGACAACCAGATCCAAACTAGGATTGGGATGAGACCCCACTGGCATTGTTACCCGAGGAGTTAGAACAGGATCTTGAAGATCTTGCTTTTACTAGTCTGGAACCCATTCCCAAGGTTCATCATGAAACTTGGCCAGTTTGTGCTATATAGAATATCTCACATCCACAACTCCAAGAGTTGGTGTATCTAGTCTACAGGCACAACTATCACAAAGCCTATAGAACCACCATCCCTGGAGGATGCTTTTTCATTTCCAAGAATCTTTCGGAGATCAACTGAGAGGAATGAGAGAACTATCAGTGGCATGGTATTGTTGACTCATTACCCTGCATAGTTCTTTTCAAGACAACAGAAGTCAAAGGCTTACCTAGTTGGTCACAAGCTGTAACTAGAGAACAAGCATGGGAATCCTTACAGGAAGCTCAGAGAAGTGACTTGTTCATTGATTCCAGCTTATCTGAAATCAATCCAAGCCTATTCCATTGATCAGAAATAATATTGATTGACACCTTCTTTCTTCCATCAGTAATCTCATCTTGCTATGACTAAACCCTTTGGTCAGCAAGCAGCACTCCAAGAGCTACTCAGCAGACAAGGCAATTGGCCTGGTGTTGTTGCCTATCTCATTGATTTGTTCACTGCCATAAACAATTGGGCAAATACTGCAGATACAGACTTGACTAGAGTGAAAGCTGCTTTGGTTCAAGCTGAGAACAAAGTACAAGCACTCAATAGAGTAGTAACCTCTACATCTGCCCCCTTTGCTATCTCCACTGATGCCTCCAAGCATGCCTCTGGAGCTGTCCTCCTCCAACAAGATGCTAATCATGACTGGCACCCTGTGCCTACCTCTCCCAAATGTTCAGACCAGCTGAGCATAATTATGACATCTATGATCAGGAACTCCTTGCAGTCATGTGTGCCCTTGATACCTGACACCACTATCTTCTAGGCCATGCCAGTCCCATCCAGGTATTCACTGACCATCAAAACCTGACTTACTTCTAACAATCCCAGAAACTCAATCGTCAGCAAGCATGCTAGCTTCTCAAACTCTCAAACTTTGATCTCCAATTTTCTCATGTCCCCAGTCACCACCTCTCTGCCCCCGATACACTCTCTCATTGTCCTGACCATATTCCAGTTGGCAACTCAGACAATGAGGACCTCACCCTTCTTCCCCCTTCCCTCTTTGTCAACCTGATTGACACTGAACTGTCTATCAAAATCGCTGCTTCCTCTGTCTTGGATCCTTTCATCCTTGATGCTCTCCACACCCTCCCCAGTGAGCTCCCTGCTAAGTTTCACTCCTGACTCTCTGACTAGAAGTATGATGCCAGCATCCTCACCTACCAGGGTCATATTTACATTCCTGCTGACTCCACCCTCCGCTACTCCATCATCTCCTGCCATCATGACCATCCCACTGCTGGTCACCCAGGTGTTCTCAAAACCCACCAACTCATTGCCTCTGAATTCTGGTAGCCTGGTCTGGCCTCCTTTGTCCACCACTATGTTGCTGGTTGCCCTGTCTGCCAACAACACAAGGCCAATATCCATCTGGTGCACCCCCCCTCTCTCCCATCTGCTCCCTTACCTCCCACCCTCTCCAGCAGGTATCTTGTGACCTTATCATGATCTCCCCATCTCTGCCAGCTTTGACTCCTTATTGGTCATGGTCAACCATGGCCTTACAAAGGAGGTAATCCTCTGCCCTACTAAGAAAACTATGAATGCCTTGGGCATTGCTACCCTCTTTTTCTCTACCATATACAAACAATTTGGCCTCTATGAGAAGATTATCTCTGACAGAGGCCCCCAATTTGCATCATCCTTTGCCAAAGAACTTGGAAAACTCCTTGGATATGAACTTGCCCTCTCCACCACCTACCACCCACAAACTGATGGTGAAACAGAACGAGTTAACCAAGAAATTGAAACATACCTCCACATCTTTTGTAGTGCAAACCCCACAGCTTGGGCTGAACATATCGCCCTTGCTGAATTCACACAATCACCACCCTCATTCTGTCACCAACCAATCACCTTTCTATCTCATGATGGGATATGAACCCTGCCCCTTCCCTACCATCATCTCCAAAACTTCCATTCCCACAGTAGAATCATGCCTCAAGCTTCTGACTGTGGCACAAGAAGAAGCCCTCACAGTACATGAACTCACCTGCCAGACCATGAAGGCATGGAACCAGAAGGTCTTCAAACCCTTTAAGACTGGAGATAAGGTATGGCTGGAAGGACACAACCTGAAATGATCCCTGCCCAATCCCAAATTCACCACAAAAAGAGAAGGTCCTTTCACAATCACCACCATTCTCTCTCCTATCACTTACAAACACCAACTCCCTCAAGCATGGAGAATTCATAATACATTCCATGCTTTCCTCCTATCTCCTTACCACAAGAACCCCATCCATGGACAGAACTACCCTTCTCTGCCACCAAACCTTGTAGATAACAAAGAACACTATGAAATCAAGAAGGTTCTTTGACACAAAGGCACCCCTTCTCACCAAAAATACCTTGTCCACTGGAAAGGCTACTCTGCAGAGGAAGACTCCTGGCTTCCAGAAAAGGAATTTATCCACACCAAGGAGATCCTCCTAGATTATAAAAACTCCCTCCATCAATGACAACCTCCCAGCTCTGCTTAAACCACAACTACTACTATGGATGCCTCCCATATCCCCACCACTGCTCTTCCTTTTGTCATGCATGGCACTCAAGTCTACACCCCCTCCCCTATTGCCAATGCTCTCCTTGACACCGCTCTCCTAGACTCGTACCTTGTCATCACTCTAGATCACATCATCATCCCCACCTCCCCTCTTGGTTTCTTTAGAGAGACCTACACTCATCACATACCCCTGAAAACCCAGCTATCTGAGCCCATCTTCTCCTCCTACAATGCTCTGACCTCCACCTCCACAATACCCTCCTTGCAGCCATGATCCAATTGGGTCTTGGAGGAGTCATCGATTGCATGGATGAAACACTCTGTTCCTTCAGGAACATTAGCCCCACTCTCCCTGATACCATTATGTTTGCTGGCCCTGTCTCCCCAGACTCTCACAACATAGCACAAAATGATGAACCACTAGCAGACTCCCATGAACACTACTGACAGGCATGCCTGCACTGTCATCGTCTTAGTCATAACAAACTATATTGTAAATGGGACACCTGCCCTGGTTGTGCTCAAACTGTCCCAGGACATACCCTAGCCAACTGTATGGATCCATGCAGAAACCCTTGCTCCCCTGTCTCTTCAAGTGACTTGTCTTCACAATGGGGAACACCCTCTCCCCCTCCTCATTTCCACCCATACAGACAGACTTGGTCCCAGGGCACATCCCCACATCCACAACCATTGTCACCACTATTCTCACCCTGCACCACCCCTGACCTATTCTCTCCCAAGTCTACCTCCAGCATATTCTCCCCCACTGTCACTCTTAACTCTCATGTCACTGCAGTTGAGTATACACACAATACACCCCAATACAACCCCATGGACCCATGGATCACAGTAATGCAATACAGTGACTCCAAAAAGCATTACAATAACTAACCTCAAACCAGGGCACAAAGTGCCTTGCAATAGTCCATGAGAATATTGCTTCGCTTTGGTGAGACCAAACAATGTACAAACCCTTGGCTACAGATCAGTCCCAGGATCATGTGATTTGGCTCAGAGGTTGTAATGATATGATAGTTTTAAAACAGCAATATCATTGTAACAGTTTTTGGACTTTTGTCATAGGATACTGGATCTCAATCATATGAGAGGTTATTTGCTGTTGTTTGGTGCTACAAACAAAGATATACATATAAATATGATGTCTGAGTTTTAAAACATTCCC
>JBBPLV010001006.1:0-12288 GCA_038089975.1 Boletellus ananiceps | reverse complement strand
CGTTGAACAGAGTACCTTGCTCTTGGCACCTCCACTGAGCGAGCGCGCGTGTGGTCTGATGAAAGTAGCAAAGAACTACTAAACCGAAGAGGATGACCACCAAGTTAATGGTAATCTGCCTTACTGAGATAGATAACACTTAGCAGAAAACAACATGACATCGACTCTGCCGCTCATGGTAGCCAATCATATGAAGAGATACGGAGCCCGACCCGTACACTCACATATCGTGCATCCAACGCCGCAGTGACAAGCGCCCTAATGGTAAATCGACGGCCACAGATGCCTCCAATCTCTCGTCATCCCTTCCCGTCTCTCCACCCTCTTTCCCCTCCTTCTCAGACGCCCACCGTGTCATTTCCGTCCAGAAACTCTTAACCTTGCGCAATCGATCTTTTGAACCATCGTCGTCGTTTGGCTTGTCGTCAAACACCACCTCAACGCGCCGCAGTGGGGACACCCCCGCAGCACGCGCATGGTGAGCCGCACGCGACCGAAACATGGACAGCATCTGGTCTAGATTCTCCACTGCCGAGGTGACCAGCGTGATCTCGCGCAACGCCGGTACCAGCGGACTATCGATCCCCACTCGTTTTTCTCCATCACCGGAGACGGTCAACATGTGAATCAACCCAGCCATGTCTTGTGATTGTGGATGGGGAGTGAAGTAAAACGAGGCGAGCGTAGGGGAGAGCCGGAGGCACTGTACGAGTTCCTTGTTCGTCACACAGCCCTCTCTGATCGAGAGATCCAGGAGGGCACACCCTGAACGCGTGATGAGGCTCGAAAAACTGAATTCGCGCGGAGGTAGATTCAAGTAGCTCTTGGCAACGACGACGGGTACATCGAGCTTAAGTGTTTCAAGTTGAGGCAGGATGAGGTCGTCTATTATAGTGCGTTCATGCAGCCGGTGAGTGGATTGACGGATGTGGAGCGTCCGAAGACATGGCAAAGTGATGGGCCTAATATTATCTGAACTGTAAAAAAATATGGTGTCTATGCCCAAGGAGCATGTCGTTATATTTTGACACTTGGCAAGATGCCTGAAATGTTTGGATTGCATGAGAATGGCCGCACCGTTACCAAGCGCAAATTGAAGCGATGCCTCCGTCAGTCGTTCCCAACGGAGGCTAATTTTGTTTTCCAGTAAATCCCCAGGTCCGGTGTATGCAAACGACTTGAGGTTCCTGGCACGCGCCAAGTTAAGGTGAGAAGAGGTTACCCTCTCTCCGCGCATATCCAGGCCAGTGCTAATAATAATTTCCAAATGTTCCAAGGAGGGCAGGCTACACGGCGTGAACGTGAAAAGTTGGGGGTGATAATCCCCCGGCAGATCAAGTGAGATGCGTTTCCAACGGCGCGAATGCGTTCGGAGTCGATCGACAAGCAGCAAAACGGGTATTTCTGGTGCGAGATCGAAACCGATGCGACCATCTATGAATGTGAGTGACATTGGCAGCGAGCCCGATCGCTTCAGGTGAAAATCAAACACAGGTTTGAGCCTGGCTACATCCGTGTTATTACTCCAGGGGTAAAGATGAACACGGATGGACGTCCAGAGACGAGGATACGACTCCGCGATAGCTCTCCAACGTTTGCAGACCAGAGCGAGACGAGACGCGGGCATGGGGTCCGTGATGAACTCGTCCCTGCTAACAACCAGCACGAATAGTTCAAAGATGTGGGTCAACGTTTCGGTGGGGAGGCATGTCACGGCGGGGCGCAACACCGTCGCACGATGTGCATCTCGGAGCGACTTTGCACCGTCTGTCGGTGGTTCAACTCGGGACCGACCGCGAGCGGGGTAAGGCGCTGCGCGTTCCACTTGGCCTACCCCGGGCTGCGCTCACCTGAGTGCATGATATCATGAGATAGATGAAAGGCCTACGGATACTGCCGCCGAATCGGATGGGGAGCCAACGGCGTCGGAAGATGCATTGGAGGCAGCAGAGAGCAGTGTGCGAGTGCGGGGATATCGAAAGTCGGAATGATTGAGAGAGGACATGCAGATGGCGAGCCGATGCGAGTTCGAAGGGAGCTGGGAGAGGGGACGAGCAATAGGACGTATGGCAGAGAGCAGCAGAGATACAAGCAGTTGCGAACGGAAAAGGACTCGAACTGGCGATGGGAATGAATAAGATTTAGGCGAGTCGTGTGCTGGATTCTGTATCGTACGAGAGGGTTTATATACATCGCGGGAACAAGAGGGCCGAGTGGCTCATTCCAAGGAGTGGCGGGCAGACTATCACAAAGTAACTATGGAAAGAAGGCTATTCAGATAAGGATGAAAGGAAACGAACGAATAGTACGTACTGGCGGGGAACAGGTAGAGAAAGACAGTGAGAACGAAAACATACGAGTGAGATTGTGAAGGGCAAGGCACGAACGATGGGTGAGCAATCGACAACAGCAGCAAAGCCTCTTTGCGCGTTCCTTACAGCCATCCAGAGTCGATCGAGTGAAGGCGCGAGCACTGGAACTGTGATGTTTGAGAAACGAGACGGCGTAACACGAATGGAACTAAGACAAGCCGATTCCTCGACAGCACCTGTGGGGGAACTGATTTTGCTCTCCGAAGCTAGCAACCAATGGTCCGTTACACAAGGTGCCTCACACCTGAATAACCAATGAAATTAGGGTAGAAGGATGGTGATAGTCAAAAGTAGTGTTCGAACTTCGAGGATTGTCAAAGTTATATTCCGTGGCGTAGGTTCAAGAAGGAAAAAATTATCACATTTTCTTCAATCCTTGCTCACGTGACCCAATCACGCTCGAGACGCGTGCCCGCGTCGAATCGTCCACGCACAGCTTGTTCCTTGACCACAACCACCACCCCATGCGGATCTTGTCCCCATCGTCAGACGCGCAAACAACTCTCCCCTACAATGAAACAACGGCAACTGCAGACTCGAACAAGGGTGCAGAGACGAAGAGCGCTAGAACACCTATCCTCGCACCGAGTTCCACGGTATCGACGGTGGTGCTCGACACCGACGTCATGAGCGACAATATGGCAGCAAGACTGTGTATCAGCTTCCTAAGTCACATCCTATTCCTCAAGAATCAGGTTCCATTGTCAGTACCCCACTTATTTTGTTATTGTGTTTTCCGTCGCCGTCTCACTTCGGATTACTTCACAGTCCTATCATTCAGCTGACCAGGATGCCAATGAGTGATGTGAGTGAGTTTTGGTTTTGGAAACAAAAGGAGCGCGGACGCGTTAACGCTCGGAGCTCATCTAGAACACGACCCGTGCTGCCAAGAAACGCCACGAATTGTTGAACTCGTTTGATACCCTTGCTTCGCATCTTTACACGACATTTATCGCCCTTTCGACCGCGCTGGCGCTCCGGAGTACTCCCGAGGAGACGGGATCGGGAGCGGATGCTCTCGGCCGACGTCGGAGACACGGTGCGGCTAGAGTTTTTTTGGCTGTTGCGCTCGGTCCGACTGTGGGGTCTGCCAAGTCACGTGTGATCGTGGGGATCGATGGATTGGAAACAAAGGTGTGGGGTTTGCGAGAAGACGACGTTCCCGACACGGCTACAGCAACAGACGACGCGTCAGAAGAGGAAGAGGATGAAAATTCTGTGGAGGAAGTGAGTGACACGGACGAAGAGGACGAGCAGAGCGAGGAGGGAGAAGGGGGCGATAGTGACGAAGGGGAGGCAGATGTCCTGGGGTCGGATGGTGGCGCATCGCCGCCGTCATCCAGGAGTCCGTCCCCCGCGCCTTTGTCTGGCTCGCATGCGTCTCCACCGACGTCACCACGGAACATGCCTTTGAAGGCTCCCTCGCATCGGGCCGAAGATCCGGATACTGTACGAGCTGCAGAGCGTTTACTATCACGTACGCTCGCGAGTGCGTGTGCAGAGGATGACGGTCATGGGCTCGCTTCTGAGATGGGTAAGTAGGGGCTGCATTGGTGTTGATGTGTCACTCACTCGCTGCCAGCTCCTACGCAGATTCATGTCCTACTCAGGGCACCACGTCGCTTCGACCACCCCAGCTGGATACCGCGGCAGAATCTGTCTGCTTCCATGGATGGCTGTGTTGCGGATTTTCTGGAAGAATCAGGAGAGACGTCCATGCCCTGTGAGGCCACCGCCAAGAAGCGAACAAAGTCAAGCAAGGTGCAGGGTGTGTGGCTTAAATCCCGTGCGGGTAGCATGCAGACCTTCACGGGCACTGAAGATGAGGCTGAAGAAGACGAGTCGATATGGTGGAGCTGGGATGGAAAGCTGGTTGGTTTTGCGGATTGGTGATGGACCCTTATTTTTTTCACGCAAGAATGCCAGGCTCAGCGTAATGCTAGGAGCCGACTGTTTGCATTTTTGTACAGTAACCACTCACCACATACAATTGTAGAATTACAATGCATATCAACATGAAACTCTGATCTAAACTCGAC
This sequence comes from Boletellus ananiceps, assembly GCA_038089975.1. Classification (NCBI taxonomy): domain Eukaryota; kingdom Fungi; phylum Basidiomycota; class Agaricomycetes; order Boletales; family Boletaceae; genus Boletellus; species Boletellus ananiceps. Next base: position 7,877 of record JBBPLV010001006.1, on the reverse strand, counting down.
AGATGATTTCGCCGTGCAGCATCGCGAACCAGCCGTCTTCCTTTGTCGCCCACTCCTGCCAGCCTGCGGCCACCCTCTCGAGCGTCTCCCGGTCTGCCAGCCCCAACTCTAGTGCCCGCGTTGCGAACGCCGAGTGCACGATCCGGTCTGCCCACATCTCGGCGAACCCCGCCCGCTCCTCGGGTGTGCTGTGGCACCACGTGCCCGCAGTCGCAGTTATGGCGTCGCGGGCGAACCCAGCCTCGAGCGCCCAGGCGACGAGGTGTCGCCCGCCATCCGGCTCGCTCCCGTTGGCGCGCGCGATGGCGTAATAGAGGCGCAGCCACTCGTCCAGGACCGGGCTCGGAGGCCACCACACGAACGTGCCGGCGTCCGCCTCGCGCGCGGCGACGATGCCCCCCTCCCCCTCCTCGTCCTTCCCTGCTCCGGTCCTCCTACGGGCGACGCGCCGCATTTCGCGCAGCGCGCGTACGGGGTCGCGAAGGTGCTGCAGCACCTGATGGCAATGCACGACGTCAAACGACCCGTCCGCGAACGGGGCCAGATCGCACGCGTCGCCGTGCGCAAAGGCGACGTTGGACACGCCCTCGCGGGCAGCGTGCACGCGCGCGTGGGCGAGCACGTTCTCCTTTTCCGCCTCCCCTCCGCCTTCGCCGCCGCTGTCGTGCGGGACGTAATCGACCCCGGTGACGTGTCCGCCCGGGACGAGCCTCGCGATCGAGGTTGTGATCGTGCCCGGCCCGCACCCGACGTCGAGCACGCTTGCACCGGGCCGGAGGTGCGGGATGAGGTACGCGGCCGAGTTGTGCACCGTGCGCGACGTGTGTGAGCGCAGGACGGAGGTGTGGTAGCCCTGTTTGTACGTGAACGTCGTGTCCGCGTTCATGTCGTGGCTATCGTTTGGATTGGGGTGCGGGAGCTGGTCGTCCCCCATCCGACGTACTGTATGCAACCTGAAGGTGTTTGGTATGTCGGGTGGTAGGGGGTTGATTTCTCTTTTTACACGCGGGGAACCTAGAGATGCTATATATACTCCATGGATCCCTGGGGCTGTGTGCTTTCCTGACTCAGGAGCGATATTTATACGACACTGCAGGCCCGTGACAGGTGCTAGCCGACGACATGCGGTAATATGATGTTGTGAACACCCCAGAAATTCTTCTTCTCTTCCAAGTTCCCACCATGTCTCAAAGCCAGGTCTCCTTGAGCACATATAGGACAATCTTGTTGATACAACATAGCACCACACCAGAGCCAACCTGTCCAGAGTGTGTAATACACAAAGGATATTATTTTCTGTCCCACCCTACACAACATACAATTCACCAAGCCTGACATAGTTTCATGACACATGTACCATCCATCCAAGGATATATCTACTCATGCATACAACCACTTTATAAGAAGAGAAAGATGATGAAAATTCTGTGGAAAATGTGAGTGGCATGGATGAAGAGGATGAGCAGAATGAGGAGGGAGAAGGCAGTGATAGCAATGGAGAGGAGGCAGATGTCTTGGCATTGGATGGTGGTGCATAGCCACTATCATCTAGGAGTCCATCCCCTGCACCTTTGTCTGGTTCACATGTGTCTTCACTGATGTTACTACAGAACATGCCTTTGAAGCACTCTTGCACCAGGCCAGTGCCACAGAGGCTAGAGAGTGGTGGGCAAAGCCCGCAGGGCTTCTGGCCCGAGGCACTGACTGCCCCCTGGGGCGAGCTAGCTGCGTACCCACCGTAGAAGGAGGCTGTGACGCGCGAAATGAAGCTCGACCCCTCTAAGAAGGAGCAGGTGCTTCGAATTCTTCGGTTGTGTCACGAAAGGAGCGCTGCTTCTTGGACATGTAATCCACAGGTAGGCAAGGCGGGGAAAACGGCCTCCCGGACGCGCTCGATGACTGTTGACGCGAGGAGCTTCGTCCTCGTGGGCGGGACGCCATGAGCCCACGCAGCTGGCTCAAGAGCTTGGCGTATTTCTCACTGATCTGCATGGGGAGGGGGGGTGGCCAGCCGTGTGCCGAAACTGTGACGGATATAGTTGCAGTCGTTTGTAAAGCAGTGACGGATGCAGACGCGAGCGTTTGCAGAGCAATGACGCGCATACGGTTGTGCGTGTGCCAAGCTGTAGACGCGTCGTTCATGCGATGAAAACCAGTATTTGGGAGCTCCCCATGCTCTTGCTGGAAGTCTGGACCCCCGAAGTCCAAGAGATCACCATTGTCTGAGTGGACTGACATAGTGCCGACGCGGGCAAAGAGGCTGTAGCGAAGACAGAGTACGACTACAGCTGCGAGCTGCGAGGCCACTCACGCACGGACTAAAGTCTACGATGGCCGCGTTAGACTGACAGTAATACGTACGTCGTGAACGTCCCAGAAATCCTGCTTCCCTTCCCACCACGCCTCGAAGCCAGGTCTCCTCGAGCGCACAACAGGACGATCTCCAACGTGGCACCACACCAGAGCCAACCTGTCCAGGGCGCGTAATACACGGAGGATATCGTTTTCCGTTCCGTCCTACACAACATACAATTCACCGAGCCCAATATAGTTTCATGATACATGCACCATCCACCCATGGATATATCCACTCACGCATACAACCGCTTCGTATACCTACAAAAACGTCAGCACACATTCCGCGAGAAAACAGTAGGGAAACGCACGAATTCAAACCGTGGACTCCACCTTCGACCTGCGCACTCGCCGTCCTCAACTCGAACCGCACGCGCCCCGCCACGACACCCTCCTTGAGCGCACTCACGCTCCGCGCCCCAATGTCCTGCAGACTGTGTTGCACCCCGACGTGCAAATACGGCACAAACGCCTTGACGCTCCCCTTGTCCTGCACGTCCCCAGACACACCCTGTGCCACCTTGACCGCCGACGACTCGGAAAAGTAGCGCGTCGTCGCCGCGTTTTCTTGTATCGCCGCCGGCCTGATTGATCCTGGCCTGCCGTTGACCTTGGCACCGCCCTTGCCCGCCTCCATCGCCTCCAGACTGCCCATGCCACGATAGGCCTTGACCCGCTTGCCGTCGTGATAAAAGTACTCGCCCGGCGCCTCCGACGTGCCCGCCAACAGACCGCCCATCATGACCGCGCTCGCGCCCAGCGCCAGCGCCTTGACAATGTGCCCCACGTTGCTGACCCCCCCGTCGGCGATCACGGGCACGCCAAACTGGCGTGCAAACTCAGCCACAGCGAACACCGCTGTCGCCTGGGGACGCCCCACCGCCATCACCTCCTGCGTGATGCAAATCGAGCCGCTGCCCATGCCGACGCGCAGACCGTCCGCGCCAGCGGCGATCAGGCTGGCCGCCTGATCGCGCGTGACGACATTGCCGGCGATCACGTTGAGTGCGGGAAACGTTTGCTTGATCCAGTGGATCATGTCGATCTGGTACACCGAGTTGCCCTGGGACGAGTCGAGGACGACAACGTCGAGGCCAGCCTCGACGAGCAGCCGGAGACGGTCCCTGTCGCTCGGTCGTGTGCCGACTGCGGCGGCGGCGTAGAGCTGCTTGGTCACCGGGTTCTTGCTCGCGAGGGGGTAGTTTTGGTTCTTGAGTAGGTCAGAGCGGGCGAGGAGCGAGGTGAGACGGCCTTGGTCGTCCACGATGGGGAGTTTACCCTTTTTGGAAGAGCGGAGGATGATGTTGGCCTCGTGGAGGGTGACGCCCTGAGGTGCAGTGACGAGGCTGGTGGTCATGATTTCATGCAGGGGCGTGGAGGGCGATTCGAACTGGATGTCGCGTGATGTGACAATACCAACGAGTTTTCCACCGAGGGACCCAGTGTCTGAATAAGAACGCAAGTCAGGGACATGAGAAACAAGGGGTGCGAATATCAGAAGGAAGGAATGGATATTGAATTCCGCAGATCACAGAGCGAATCCGTTACTCGGAAGAACGAAGATCATAGTATAGAGTACATCATGCATATCGAAACGGGGAGCAGGACGCACCAGTGATGGGAATGCCACAGAATCCAAGACGGGCCTTGATGTCCAACACGTCGGCGATGGTGTGGTTGGGCGAGAAGACGACGGGGTCGGTGATGAAGCCGTTCTCGTGGCGCTTGACGGCACGGACCATGGCTGCCTGGGAGTCGGGCGACTGGTTGTGATGAATGACGCCGATGCCGCCCAAGAGGGCGAGGCTGATGGCCATCTCTGTCTCGGTGACGGTGTCCATCGGGCTGCTCAGAAAGGGCGTCTTGAGGACGACGTTGCGGGTGATCTTGGTGTCTGTCACGACATCGGAGGCGGGAAAGTCAATCTTTCCGGGGAGCAACAAAAAGTCGTTGTAGGTGAGCCCGCCGTGGAGCTGCGAGTTCATGAGCTCCTGGACGGAGAGTCCATCTCGTTGGGCATACGCCTCAAGGTGAGCGAGGGCTTCGGAAGGGTCAAGAAACTCTTTAGTGGGGGCGGGCATTTTAGCCAGCTAAAACGGCAAACTTGACGGCAATGATATACGCACTGATTCAATCGGAGCTGGAATTGATGCTATCAGTGGAGCGTCGGGCAGAGACGGGCCGTTGGGTGTGTTTGAAGCGTCGCCACGTCGGCCAGGCGTGCTAGGGATGTCGGAGATCGAAAAACGGGCGGCGGTCCCGGTCAGCCTCTGGTCAGCCAATGGCATCGCGGTATAAAGCTCGGGTGACCGATGGTCTCGCCCCATCAGGATGAACATCAGCGCGCAGAAACGCTCATCGTCGTCGTCGTCGCTGTCATCGGGCCTCGTAGCGCCCCTCGTGGGATACACGCTCGGGAACAGGCTGCTCTCGTTCGCCAGGTCGCGCCTCCCCGTGCCCAACAAGCCCCCCCAGCCACGTGCGGCCACGACGCACCGCCGGACGTTCTTTGCTGTCGCTCCGGTCCCGTTCGCACCGCTTGTCGACGCGCACGCGTTCCAGCCGCCGCCGCCGTACTCGGTCCATGCCGGCGACTCGATCGAGTGTCTGCGCGCGCCGCACAACACGCCAGAGCCCTCGCCACCGCGCAGCCGCGACGCGCTGGTCGGACTCGGCCTCGAGGGGGTCGAGAGGGGAGACGGCTGTCGCTTTGACGGGCTCGGCCGGCTCAGCGGGGGATTCAGGGGCGCGGGCGACGCGCTGCGGGAGGAGGTGCGCCGGATGCTGTGCGAGCAGCGGCGGCGGACATGCGAGCAGCCGGCGACGCGGCACGACGTGTTCTATGCTGCGGTGGAGGTGCAGACGGTGTGCGAGCGTGCGCGGAGCAGTGTGCCGAAGATCCGGATTCGCCGGAAGAGTGCGGCATCGCCGACGCCAGCCGCGCGGTGGGAGGGCGTGCGGCGCGGCACGATTGCGTCGGAGCTGAGGCGGGCGGCGTCGCTGGAGCGGCGGGCGTCGTTGTCGGGGAGCGGGCCGGGCACGGGCTGGCGGGTGTAGGTACAAACAGTAGCAAACAAGGAGGGGTCGCCTGGCAACGTCGAGTGCGCGGACGAGAAAGACATGAGCAGAGGTTTGTGGTTTTGCCTGTCCGCGCGTGCGTTCGTCCGACCCGAGTGCAGACGCCCCGCATCCGTTCCCGTCGCCCGGCTCGCCGTTCCTGCCCCCGCCCGTGCCCGGCCCACACGAGTTCGCGCGCCCGCGAAAGATGTCCAAGGACGACCTGCCCGGCCCCGCCGCCCCGGCCAACGGCGTCGAGCCGCTGCGTGCCCCGTCCCCCACCGGCGCGGTAAGTCCCCCACGTGCCCCCGCTCTCTCCCTCCGCTCGTTCGTGCCCCACTTTGTCCTTTCCATACTCAACCTGCCACGCTCCCTCTGGCGCGTACTCTCCCCCCAGGACCCGCCCCCCCTCCCGCCCCCCTCCCGCATCTCCCTCGCCTCCTCCCGCCCCGCGCCCCCCTCCCCCGCCGTCTCCCGCCGCACCTCCCGCACTTCCTCCCGGCCCATCTCGGGCGCATCCTCTCGCCCCCCCTCTGGCGTTTCCCACTCACGGCCCGCCTCGAGCATCCAGCCCATCGCAATGACCACGATGAGCTCGTCCCCATCCTCATCCCCCACCATCCTTCGCCATGTCCACCACGACCGACCGCTTCCCCCGTCTCCATCGATTCCTGCGCCCACACCCACACCCACGCCAGCCACATCTGCGTTCATCCACATCCGTGACTATGGATTCACACAGACAGACCCCCGGTTCACAGGCCAGGGTCCACACGTCCCACGCGCGAACCGCCCCGCCGTGCTCGCCCGGCGTCTCGCCGCGTCCACCTCCCAATCCCGATCCACGAGCACGGTCGACAATTCGGACGACGCTGACGCCGATGGCAACGACGACGACAACGAGGATGATTACGAGGACTACGAGGATTTCGAGGACGAGGAGGACAACGAGGGCGAGGGGGCTGGTCCACGGCTTGGCCCACGCGGCGTGTGGTCAGACCCCGTCGAGGATGGCGGCGCCAATGGCTGGCGCGACTCCAAGTGGGGATTTGGCCGCGCGTGGGGGTTTCGGCCGACGAGCAGCAGCAGCACCAGTGGCGCTTTCCCGACGCGCGGGGACCTGGACCGCAATTTCGGGGGCGAGGAGGGGGACGTGGACATGGACGTGGACATGGACGAGGAGCAAGGGCGCGGCGACTACACCGAGTGCGACCTACCGCTGTGCCCGGGGATCTATCGTGCCCTGTATGCGTTCGAACCCGAAGGCACCGCAGAGATGAAGCTGGACGAGGACCAACTCGTCCGTGTCGTCGGCAGGGGGGGTGGCGTTGGCTGGGCAGTCGTCGCCAAGAACGGGCTCAAGGACACGGGCGTGCATGCCCTCGTACCCGAGAGCTATCTGGAATTGGTCCGGCTTGACGGCGAGGAGGAGGATCTCGGGTGTTGAAAAGCGATTCTCTTTTTTTGTTTTTTCAGCGAACTCGGTCTTTCTTCCGCCTCTGTCGCGGGCTCTTTAACGCACGGTGCGCTGGCGCATTTCTTGTCTCTCCCCTCTTTCTTCGTTTCTTTTCCTCATGACCCAGGCAACGACACCAGCGCGAGGGAGGAGAGATGTGTTTGAGATCTTGCATTTATCGACCATGTTGTATGTCTTCCAGTACTCTTCATCTACCTGCATCGCCGTTTTCTTCCTTGTTTTTGTTGCAATCTTCGGTCGGCGGTCGTCTTCTTGCTGTAAAACGTATCTCTGCACAACCTCGCACTCCGCTTACGATAACGCTCATGGTGCCCATTGTATGTAAACGCTACGGCACAAAGACAAGCACGATTTTCAGCCTCGCTGACTGTCACGAGACCAAAATGCACAGGTTCGGGATATTCTACAACGCTCGATTCTAGGGAATTTACCTCGTGCGCGTCGCCCCCCTTTCAATTGGCAGGCGACCCGAAATACTCGGGCAGGATGTACGCCAGCTTCGCCACGTCCTCTTCCCTCTGCGCCGCGCTCCGGGGCATGATTGCCAGCGCCATGCTGCCCTTGACGTCCGCGTCGAGCAGCCCCTGCGTGTGCACCGCCTCGTGCAAGTCCTGCAAGATCGCCGCAGCGACAAGGCGGGACGTGTCCGCGTTCGCCCGCAGCGTCTGCAGCACCTCGGACGCGGTCACGACGTCCGAGTGCGGGCGCCATGCGTCGTAGTCGGTCGCCGTCGCGATCAGCGCGTACCTATCCGCCCCCGTGAACCCAAACACGAACAACGACGGGGGAGGCAAGACACGCACCCGAGCTCGGCCTCGCGCGCGAGCTTGGCCTCGGGCAGCACGCTCATGTTGATCAGGTCGCCGCCACAGGCGCGGTACATGACGCTCTCGGCGCGCGTCGAGAACTGGGGGCCCTCCATGCACACGATGCACGTGTCCCGGTGGAGCGCTACCCCTCGCTCGCCGCCGCCACCACCGCCGCTGCC
>JBBPLV010001005.1:0-12290 GCA_038089975.1 Boletellus ananiceps | reverse complement strand
TATAGAGCTGGGCAGATCAAAGTGATTTACTAATGTAACTATGTTGTCAATAATATGCTATAATATCATTGTACATCACTATGTCTGAGGTTGTAATTTGCTGATCTGAGTATCAGGTTCACAGAGGTTTGAACCAGTTCGAACTAGTTCTCTAGTATAGAGTAAAGCCTGAACCTGAACCTGAACTGAACCTGAACCTTGGAGTTCAGTTCAGAGGTTCAGGTTCGAACCTAGGTTCAGAACTGAACTTTGGCAACCCTAGACTCTTCTAGGTCATAATCTGGGCTTGCAACATCCATCTGGTGGCCCAAAATATTTGGTGGGCAGCCTGGAATAGTGAGGAGGTCATCTGGATAGCCTAGATTTGTGCACTGCTTCTATCTTGCATTGCTCATGCTGACTTGCATGTTGTCCAGTTAGCATCTGTGTTTCAGCTTGTATCAAGCCACACTGTGTGTCACTTGTTGCACTATCCATTCAGCATACTCTCCTATTGTCTCCCAGTCCTTTTCCATCACTGTGGCATATTCTGTCATGCTTGACAGCTCTCTGCTTGACCTGGTTGCCTCAAAGAGTTCCTTGGCCACTTTCTCAACCTAGCATGTCCATTGTGCTGCTGTTGCCATCACCATCCACCACATGTCATTTCCTGATGTATTACACTATTGCCATTGCCTCCATGCTCCTAATCATGCTCAACTTGGCCAGATGCAACTTCTTCACCTAGATGGTCTCTTGGCCCAGCATCTCAAGTCTGCATGCTTGTACTATTGACATGCTCATCACTGGCACTTGTGAGACATCCTATTGGCCTGTGGACATCGTTTGGTACAGCCACTTAACTGCCCAGCTCATCTGGCTCATGGTATGCCCTCCTAAGTAAGTCTTCACCACTCCTTGGCTCTAGCTGCTCACTATTGCATTGTAATGCTTTTGACAGCTTCTTTGGCTGACCTCTGGCATCCTCATCACCCCTGCATGCTCCCATCATGCCCCTGTCATCATCCAGTGTGGTCAGCTTGCCATGGGTACTTTGTGGTGAGCATTTGTTGACCACTTGTTCTGGTTGTCCACTAACTCATTCTGATGTGCTGTATAGTTCCTTAGGGCAGTTCCTAGGGTCCTCAATGTGCTCTGGTAGTCCCAATGTATCTGTGTTGCTCACAACCCAGATGTTGAAGCTTGAACAACAGCTCCACTCCTCCTTGAGCTCAATGCTTGAGTGTTACACTTGGCCCAGGCAGGGACAAGTGTAGACCTAGCAAATCAAGAGACTAGGATGAAGGACTTAATTCCTTTCAGGCAAAGGACATTATCTGAAGGGTCTTCCTTCAGAGTGAAGGTGAGGGCTGCTGAGGGTCTTCCTACAGTGATGAAGGTACTTCCAGACAAGGAGAAGTCCTTGTTGGTGGACGAGGAGTGAAGGCCAAGGACTGAAGCAGTAGACTACTAAGGTATGCCAGGTCAGTCTAGCTTAGAGTACATGGCTAGACAATGAGGATTTATATACCTATCTGAAGGGTGCATGGACCAGCTACCATATAAAGAGGAAGGAGAGAAAAGACAACAAGATGTCTGAGTTGGATTGAACAAAGGCATAAGCAACAATGACAAGTAAGTCAGGAAGGGAAGAGAAAGTCTGAGTTGGATTGGACAAGGACTAAGGGTTAATGACAAAGGGTCTGGCCAATCAGACAATGAAGTAATAAGAGAAATGTAAGCAGCAATGATGAGAAAAGGGAATAAGAGGAAAGGAAAGGGGTGAATCATAACATTGAGGGCTCATTCTGTCTGTTACAACTTGTTTCCCACTATACTCTTTTCCTTGCCTATGCCTACTCTCTTAGGACCCTTGCTGTTCTCTTGTCTCTTTTTCCTTTCTTGGACTCTTATTTTCTTTCCTTGTCCCTTGTCTTCTTATCCCTTTTCTTGTCTCTTGTCTCTTTGAACTATCATTCCTCTTAGTCTCCTCTTCCCTTGATCACTTGTCTTGATGTTTACCTATAGCTGATTCCTTAGCTAGTTCTGTGCAATTCTATGTACAGTTTCTGGCCTCCTACAAGTCCTTGAGAGGATAGCAAGCCCCCCTGGACTTCTACTAGTCTTCACACTACTATTGAGTGTGTGCTGTTTCTTTAAGTGTGGCTCAGCATACTAGGGACTGGATGCCTATGTAACAAAGAACTAGCTCTTCTCTCTGCTCTTGCTATTCAGCAGAAAGGCAAGACCTACTGAAGCAATGTTGTACTGAACTCTAGAAGAGTGAGAATCCTCTCCTAAACTAGAGGAAGGAACTGAACATGAGGAAGTCTTCTTTGAAGATGAACCTACTCCTGGAACTACTCCAGTTGAACAACAATCTTTTGAAAACCCTTACTAGACCCATTCCCCTATTCCACCTTGAAGGATAGCTTCAAGAGCACCCAGACCACCTCCACCCAGCCTCCTTTTCAGAGAATGAAGAAGAAGATTAGTCACTCCAGAAACTTTTCTTGAACAATCCTCTCTTGTACCACCCTCAGTTCTAGCTCCATCACTCTCTCCAGTAGTACTAATCACCAATCCTGAGTCTGACCAAGACACTCCAATGACAGACCCAACCCATAATGGAAAGAAAGGGGAACTCAGAACAGCTCTTCATGGTGACTTTGATGGAACTACAGCCAATGCCACAAGATGGATGCTGGCTATAACAGCCTTCTTCACTATAAATGAGGACATCTATAGCAATGATGCAATCTTTATCCTTACTTGTTTAAACAAACAAAGGATGAGCAACCCTGTTTGCTGAAACATGGTACCTGAAAGTGGCCAGCAACACCTTCACCTGTTATGCAGGGGCATATCTCAAGTACTGAAGCTAAGACTGACCGATGGGCAGGACACTCATGAAGAGGTACAACTCAGCCCAAAGGGAACTAGAGGACTATGTGGTCAGAGACCAGACTAAGGATGAAGAACGAGGACTCAGAACAAGGATGAGGACTGAGAGGTGACTCAAGATATCACTGAATTGTGTAGATCAAGAATAAGGTACATGGTCTGTAGCTGAGGTTTATATAATTGGGATAACCATGCACAGACCAAGTACTGTAAGAGGAAAGAACAAAAGAAAAACTATAACAGGAGGGTGTTATGTGGACTGCATACAATTTCCTAAGGCTGAATACTAGATCCTATGGTTCCAGTCAGAAGCACTCAGATAGCGTCCACTCAATAGTAGGACAAAGACTAATGGAAGTCAGAAGCTCACTATCCTCAAATAGGACTCATGGATGACCAGAAACTGCATGTAGTATTGTGCAGAACTAGCTAGGGACACATATTGTACATGGCACAGTTTAAATACCCAGGTAGAGCTGTACTTCGTTAGTTATAGTAATCCCTGGTATGGTAACGAAGAGATGCCTGGTATGGAAATAGGGGATACGCAACATCAATAATGAAATGATGCTGTGGGAGAGCTGTATGTCCAAGAGTGGAAGGTGGGGCATACCAAATGTAGTAATTCAAGAGTCCCTATCCGGTAGTGGATACAAGGGGAATACTGGATAGGTTGCGTCATCTAAGTAAGAGGGAAAAGCAGTAGGACTGAACAAAGAAGAGTGATACCGCAAACCATAGGCCTTGTCGTCTGTTGTAACAGAGGGTCTGAGTTGAATCAGACAAGAATGTAAGTGGTATGACTACAATGGAATGACAGAGACTTCGAGATCATTCCAGAAGAGAAGCATGTGATTGTGAACATAGAGGAAAAGGCCTGGAATGTGAGAACAGGAAGGATGAAGATAAGATAACAAGAAGATATATGGATAGTGGAAAGAAATTGTAACATCACTCAATTCTGAGAGGCCTTTAAGGAATCTTTCATTCTCACAGGATAGCAGGAGAGGTCTTGAAACAAGCTATACAAGCTCAAACAGAGTGATTTCAGAGATGGGAGTGAAAAGGCCCTATCCAGATGAATGCAAAGGGGGAACTTCACCCCATATGCTACCACCTTCAAGTTAAAGATGATGAGAAGTCAGCTGGAGACCAATCATAATGACATCCTGATCAACATCTTGAGAAGAGGAGTCAACAAATGGCTTGCCAACATGATGGCAATATTAAATCCACAACCAACCAAGTGGAGAGACTGGATCAAGAAGGCACACATATTTGATGAAAATATTTGACACTTTAGGAAGATAAGAGAGTGAAGGAACTACATTCCACTTCCCTCTAGTGGAACCTCCTATAGCTATAAAGACCCTAACACTATGGATGTAGATGCAATTCATCTTACTCCTGTTGAATGAGCAGAACATATGAAGAACAACAAATACTTCATCTGTCATACAATAGGATGTCAAACTACCAACCATCCTAGAGAAGGACCATGATGATTCCCCCTTATCCTCAGAGTTAATGTGACCATAATGCAGGAAGATGCTCTAGGAGAGTTTATCCAGAATTTAAACCTTCTGAGAGAAGAGCTCCTTCAAATACTCTGAACTTGTATCTCTGAGGAACAGGATGTTTGGAAGATTGACACCTCCTAGGATTTTTGATAAGGAGGAAGGCAGCAACATCTTTACCTTCTCTTTTTGTCACACCTGTATTTGTATTAGGCCCCAACTCCCAAGCAATCAAACTCCCTATTCACCTATATGAATCTGATGCAACAAAAAGCATTGACCTTACTATGTTAATCAACAGTGGAGCAACTGGATGCTTCATCAACAAATACCTTGTCCAGCTCAAGGGATGGAAGATCAAATGCCTTGAAAGGCCTATCAGGGCCAATAACATAGATGGATCAGAAAACAAAAATGGGATCATCAGACAGTATGTGGTGCTCAATGTCAACATAGGAAACTGATTGGAATGACATCGATTTCTTGTAACTGGAGAAGGTCATCCTAGGGATCAATTGGTTATTGGGCAATGTTGAAATCCCAGATCAATCACCACAAAAAAGGAGCAGTGACCTGATCAAACAACAATATCTCCTTTGCTATTTAGAAATCACCTCAGAATCCTCTGAGAAATCACTTGTTCATGTTACCATCTCTACTGAGCTTGCTCAATAAATGCAAAAAGAGGAAATCATCCTACCAAAGGAATATGAAGCTTTCATAGAGGTCTTCACAGAACCAAAAGAAGGAGAACTCCCTCCCTCTCGCTCCTATGACTATGCCATTGATACAACACCAGACTTCATCCCAAAGGTGGCAAAGGCCTATCCCTTGAACCCAAAGGAGTTGGCTGCCTGCAAGGATTTTGTTGATGAGTATTTGAAGTCAGGAAAGATTAAACTGTCCAAATCCCTCCAAGCCTTGCCATTCTTCTTTGTCCAAAAGAAAGATGGAGGACTCAGACCTTGCCAGGATTACCGATACCTTAACCAACATATGGTCAAAAACACCTACCTCCTTCCATTAATCTCAGACCTCATTGACAAATTGAAGGATTCCTCCCTTTTCACCAAAATGGATGTCTACTGGAGATATAACAATGTCCAAATCAAGGCCACAGATACCTGGAAAGCTGCATTCATCATACCATTTGGCCTGTACAAGCCATCAGTCATGTTCTTTGGGCTTTGCAACTCCCCTCCTACCTTTCAGGCTCTGATGGATGACATCTTCCACAATATGATCACAGAAGGATGGTTGCTCATCTATATGGATGACCTCATCATCCATACAATAGATGACCCTCAGCTACATCATCAATGCACTCTTTGCATGCTCAAACAGATGAAGGAACACCACCTATTCTTGAAGTTATCTAAATGCTCCTTTAACGTGTGGGAGGTGGAATACTTTGGAATGGTCATTTGACCTGGTGTAATTGCACTTGATCCTACTGAACTGAAAGTGATTCAGGAATAGACACCCCCTTAGTTGGTCAAAGCAGTCAGATCATTCATTGGCTTTTGCAACTTCTATTGGAAGTTCATCCCTAGATTTTCCTCTATTGCTCAACCCCTCCATGACCTAACTAAAAAGGGAGCACAGTAGAACTGGTCCACAGACTGCCAGGTCACCTTTTCTACCCTGCAGAAAGCTTTTCTTTCTCGACCAATTCTTTGTCTTCCTCATACTGACACCCTCTTCTTTGTTATGACCAATATATCACTTGTCACCTCAGGGGCAGTCCTTATGCAAAAGGATGGGAATGGTGAGCTTCACCCTTATGCTTACCTCTCCAAAACCTTTTCTCCAGATGAGTGGAACTATGATATTTATGATCAGGAGTTGCTTGCAGTTATTTGTGCCCTTGAGGAATGGAAACAGTATCTGACATGTACTTCTCACTTGGTCACCATCCTTACCAATCACAAAAATCTTGCCTACTTCAAACAACCTCATAAGTTGTCTCAGTGCCAGGCTAGATGGATGTTGTTCTTACAGGACTTCAACCTTTGGTTTGTCCACATCCCAGGATCCCAGATGGGACTGGCAGATGCCCTGTCTCATTTACCAGACATTGACACCATAGATGATAACCAAGACATCACCCTACTTCCTCTGGACCATTTTGTTTGCCTCATTGACACTGCCCTCACTTCCAAGATCTCTCACTCCACTGCATCCAATCCATTTGTTACTGATGCCCTCAATGCCCTATGCCAGGGTACCTTCCTTCTGCCTTGCATGCAGCATTTGGACTGGCACTTTGTGGAGGGTGCACTGTAATTTAAGGGCTAGCTGTACATCTCTGAACCTACTTGGCACAACCTTGTCCATGCAGTACATGCCTCCTCCACTGGAGGTCATGCTGGCTATTTCTGCATGCTACACCTGTTACAGTGTGATTACTGGTGGTTGGGTCTTTCTACTTTTGTGTGAAAGTACCTTGCTGGTTGTGCTACCAGCCAAGCCAATAGGGTGCTGACCCACCCCACTGTACCACTAGCTTGGCCCCTACTGAGCACTGCCACCCACCCTTTCCAGTCCCTTTCTGTTGATCTTGTTATGGATTTGCCTCTATCCTGGGGCTTTGACTCTGTTCTGGTGGTGGTTGACCATGGTGTCACATCCCATATCAGTCCAACCTCTACCTCCAATCCTCCGCCCCTTCCTCCAATCCAATACCCCTATCTCTGACTCCTGTATGTATTCTCCGACTCCTTTCTGACATCTTATCTTATCTCTGTACATACTATCTCTTATCTCTGTTTATCTCTGATCTCTGCATCTGTACTCATGGCCAGTATTTCCTATCGCTAGTTCCAGACATCACCTCCTTACTTTAGTTCTGTACCTCATTAGTGATCCAGCATTGGTCCTCTCCAACTTCCATCTCTGCCCTCTGTAGTACATAGCCTCAGACTCTGTACTATATATACTCTGTACTTACCTCCTGTACTACTCAGTCTGAATATTGATTCTAGCCATCCTCTCCACTTCTCTCTTCAGTCTGCCTCCATCAGATTCCACCTCTGACATCTTCATCCTCCTCCATCTGACCTCTGACCTCAGAGGACTGAGAGCATACAAGGGTACAGCATGCCACCCTGCATTGCTGAGACCAACATTCTTGACACCTCCATCATCTCTGACCCTCTGGACCCCTCTCATCCATCTCACCCCTCCTGTCTGCACCTCTGACTAGCTGGAGCAGAGCAGAGAAGAACAGGCTCTAACACATGGCCCTACAAAGGGGGTGATTTTCATGCCCTGCTCAAAGACTATTGATGCAAAGGGGGTGGCAGACCTCTTTTTCCAACAAGTCTTTCCTTTTCAGCCTCCATGACCAATACATTTCTGATTGAGGACCTCAGTTTGCATCCACTTTCATCAAAGAACTCTCCTGCCTATTGGAGTATGACCTAGCCCTGTCCACTGCTTACCATCCCCAAATGGACAGTGAAACAGAACAGGTAAACCAGGAGCTCGAAACTTATCTCCAGATCTTCTGTCAGGGAAATGTATCCACATGGGCAGACCTTCTCCCCATGGCTGAATTTGCACACAACTCCACAGCACATTTCATGACCAAGCAAACCCTGTTTTCACTCATGATGGGATATGAACCCCAGTCTTACTCTGCCCCTGGAAAAACATTTATCCCATCACTAGAACAGAGATTGACCCTTTTGAGTAAAGCCAGGAAAGAAGCGCAGCAGGCCCACCAAGTAGTACAGCAACTGATGAGAGAGTGAATTCACATGTCATACAGGCTTTGGAAGATAGGGGATAAGGTTTGGCTCAACAACAAACATCTCAAACTCTACTACCCCTCTCAAAAACTTGCCCCTTGAAGAGAAGGATCATTTGAGATTGAATGGGTCATCTCTCCAGTAACATATCAACTCCAACTCCCTCTCACCTGAAGGATACATCCTGTCTTCCATGCCTCCCTCCTTTCCCCCTATCACCAAACTACAGAACATGGACCCAATTTCATCAACCCCCTGCTACAATTCCCTGTCTACCCCTATCTTTTCCCTCATTACCAACCATACCCTCTGCTCTGACTCCCTCTTATCTGCTCCAACTCCCTCTTATCTCCTTATTTCCTTATCTCCTTACCATCTTATCCTTATCTATGACTCATCCTGACTCATTTCCTTATCTCACTTCTCTTCCCTTCCCTTCTCTTCTCCTCACTTCTCTTTGCTTCCATTCTTCCTTATCTCTGACTCACCATCTTCTCTTCCTTTCACAACTTCTTCTCTTCATCTCCCTGCTTCTCTTCCTTCTTATCTCACTTCTCATGATTCCCAGTGACTCATGACCTTCCCCTTTTGTATCTGCATAGCTTGGTCTGTGCACTATCTCTCCAAGTATATAAACCTAGCCACAGACACCCTGTAACCCCAAGCTAGTCTTACTCAAATATTAGTCTTATCCATTGAACCCTTAGGCCTCCATTGGCCACACCCTTGGGCCTCTATTGGCCAACCCCATTGGGCCTCTCTTGGCCATACCCAGTGAGCCCTCTTTGGCTTGTACCTTGAACCCCAAGGAGCAGCTTTGCCCTCTCCTTGTGTGGATACCACTGAACCACAGAACCCCTACCGGGCTACTTGAGTCTATGCTCATCACTACCCATGCCAAGTGTAACAAAAGACTAGCTTCACTCTAGGCCTACTATTCAGTATGAGCCTCCCTCCCATTGAACCCACACTGACACCACCCCACATCCCTGCACCCATTGAATCACTCTTGCTGGCGAAACCCAAAACTATGACCAACCCCACCCCCATTGACTCCTGGGCTGCAGAAGCAACCTGGGACACCATCCTCACACCTACTGCCCTCACCACATGTAAAGACTGTGGCGATGAACTCTACTCTTCCAAGGCCTGCACCACCAGGTTATGTGGTCCCTGCCATGACATCCATGGAACCCACCACAACCAAGCCAACATGGCTAAGCAGGTTGCCATTGATTGCACCTCAGGTGCACTTCCCCCCATCATCACACCCTCCTGACCCTGTCACTGCTGGCATCCAGGCCAGTACTGTGCCAAACATGGATGTACTACCCTGGTCATCAAGACCATCACAGTCCCAGTTGCCCACAATGTCACCATTGTCAGCCCCTGCCCCCATGACCACTGCCACCACTCCCTGACTCGGTCCCACCTATTGACTAGTCCTCCACAGAACCACATCTCCCACCCTGTCCTCCACCACCACCCTAATCTTTGCCCAGAGCAAGAAATATCATAGAATAGGTGAAACTGTTAATTGCCTTGCCCCCATGACCACCATCCACACCTCACCACATACCCACCCCATGTACACCCCCTGAGGTTACTACCTCATTTCCCTTGACCAACACTGCCGTGTTCCCCATCAATATGGCTGCTTCAAGCATGGAGCAGGAATTAGATGCACTCAGGTTGCCAAACACAACACCAAGTGCTGTGATGCCACCACCCCACCGAAACTAACCCTTGTCCACATCACTGCCACCAATGTCACCTCCTGGGTTATCATCAAATCCACACCATCCCCTGTGGTCACTGCCAAGCATACCAAAGCCACTGACACCCCCTGTCCTCACAAAACAACCCCACCATTGAAAGCCTCCTTGCTCCCCACCTTCCACCAACCAGGAGCTGACAGATACAGTAACTACCATCACCTTGTCACTGGAGCCATGTCCTGGCCTGGGTATTGCTACCTAGATCTCATTCCAGTCGCTCTCTATGGAAGGGCCATGAAGGCACTAGGCAGCTATCCTCTTGCTGCCAACGTTGTCTCATTCATAGCCACCATCTCCCATGACCTCAGCAAAAACATCCTCCCCTCAGCTTTCAGTATCAGGAGTGTACTCCAATGGACCCAAAAAGGTTCCTTCATCCATCTCACCACCACTTCCTATACTCCTTCCCGAGTCCTCCCTGAATTCCTTTCTCTCACCACCTCTGTCCCCCACTAGCCAAGACCCCTGGAAACCAGAGCCTGAAATGCTCTCAGCTTCCTCCACTGTCCACAATGTTTCCAAGAAGTGGAACTCCTTGTACCTCCCCATCGAACTCATTATCTCCCCTTTCATCAAGAAAACCATCACCACCACTGCCATCCTTGACTCCAGGGCCCAGATCAATTGTATTGACTGGGGTTTTGTCAAATGAAATGACATCCCCATACAACCAGTAAAAACCCTGTTCCTTATCAAAAACACTGACTCCATGACCAACTCCACATGTCAAAAGGAGGTTGTCCTCTACACACACATTGGAGGAATCACCCAATGCATCACCTTCTATGTCATCAATGGTGGGAAGGAGAACATCATCCTAGGATACCCTTGGCTTCTAGCCACAGAACCCACCATTGACTGGAAAGCTGGCCAGGTAATCATTCCCTTGACCAAAGACAAATCCCCCCTCCTTGAAAAAGCTCACCAAACCCAACAGGCTGTTTACCTGACCAAGCACACCTGGTCTGAATCCACTATCTCTCCTGTTGACCCCAGAAAGGAAACCACTCTCCAAGCTGAGGAACTCCTTGGTTTCCACAAATACAACCATACTGAGGATGAGGAAGCCTTCACTGTCTGAGCCCATGACTGCTACATCATTAATCAGATCCAATGTTGTGGATCCCATTTTGCCAATGCTCAGGTCATGGCACAGATCAATAAGCTCATCCTCTCCACTGAACTCGTCATTCAAGCTGAATTGGCAAAACCCAAGAAAACCCTCCCCCACAAATACTCTGAATTTGCCAAGGTCTTGAGCAAGGAAGCCACAGATCACATACCCCCTTCCAGACCCTATGACCATGCCATCAACCTCAAAGAGACCTTTGTCTCAAAGATCAGAAAATTATACTCCCTCTCCCCTGATGAGTGGAAAGCTGCCAATGACTTCATTGATGACAATCTTCACTCAGGAAAGATCCATCCATCAAAGTCACCTCAAGCATCCCCCTTCTTCTTTGTCAAAAAGAAAGACAGCAGACTCTGCCCATGCCAAGACTACAGGTACCTCAATATACACACCATTCGGGATGCCTACCCCCTTCCTCTCATCTCTGATCTCATCAACAAGCTCAAAGAGGCCAAGATGTTCACCAAGTTTGATGTCTGATGGGGATACAACAATGTCCACATCAAAGAAGGTGACCAATGGAAAGCTGCCTTCATCACCCACTGGGGACTCTTTGAGCCCACAGTCATGTTCTTTGGCATGACCAACTCTCCTCCCACACTCCAATGATTCATGATTGACTCCTTCTGAGACATGATCACTGAAGGCTGGCTGATCATCTACATGGATGATCTCCTCATCTACTCCAATGATGACCCTGTCATCCACCAAGAACAGGTCAAATGGGTTCTCCCACGCATGAGTGAACTCAACCTCTATCCAAAATTAGAGAAGTGTGTCTTCCATGTCAAAGAGGTCGACTACCTGGGCCTTGTCATTAAACCTGGTTCTCTCACCATGGACCCTACCAAGGTGGCCAGCATTGCCAACTAGCCTACACCCCAAAAGGTCAAGGACATTAGGTCATTCCTTGGCTTCGCTGACTTCTATTGCTGCTTTGTCCCTCATTACTTGGACATTGCCCAACCCCTTCTCGATCTTACAAAGAAGAACCAACCTTGGGCTTGGACCCCTTCCTGCCAAGCCATCTTTGATAACCTCAAAGGCATCTTCACCTTGCAACCCATCCTCCAACTCCCTGACCTCTCTGCACTCTTTGCCATCTCTACCAACACCTCAAAACACACATCTGGTGGTGTCCTCCTTCAAAAAGATGCTAACCATGAATGGCACCCCTGTGTCTACATCTCCCAGACCTTTGGACCAGTGGAATGCAACTATGACATCT
>JBBPLV010001004.1:0-12307 GCA_038089975.1 Boletellus ananiceps | reverse complement strand
ATTCATGAAAAACGCGCACACCTCCCTCGAGGTTGGACACTCACGAAACGTCTCGACGCAACATCTCCAATCCCTCTCCGGATCGCGCTGAAGCAGAATAACATCGACAACATCGACGCGTATCTATACGACGTCTCCCATCCCAGATCCCCCAACTACGGGAAACATTGGTCCCCGGCCGACATTGCACGCACGTTTGCGCCGTCCGACGAGTCAATCGACACCGTCCGTGATTGGCTCACTGCGAACGGCATTCACGAGGAGCGTGTCAGTTTGGCTCACAAGGGATGGATGCATGTGAATGTCACGGTCGAAGAGGCGGAACAGTTGATGATGGCCGAGTACAATGTGTACACGCACACTTCTGGAAAGAAGCACGTCGGTGAGTCGATCAGCTCGCATGGAACGGCGAGAGAAGGTGATGTTTGTATCGATTCCCAGCCTGTAAGGTGTACCATCTTCCCGAGCATGTCCAGGCCCACGTGGACTTTGTGACTCCCTCTGTGCACTTTGACGCCAAGCTGACGCGTCGGTCTGGCGGCGAGGGTGTACCCCCACCCCGGGCCATTGGGCAGGTGAAAGCGGGTGGTACGGTGTCGAAGATCGTTGACGGGCTGGAGAACTGTGACAAGCAAATTACACCGAGCTGCCTTCGAGCGCTGTATGAGTTCTATTACGAGCCTGTCTCTAGCGACAAGAACAGCTATGGGATCGGTCAGTGAGCCATTTCATTCTCCAGAAACGTCTTTAGTGGGAGCTCACAGTGTCACCTTACAGTGGAGTATACCCCGCAGGCATATCTACAGAGTGATTTGGATCTATTTGCCCGGAACATCTCGAGGGACCTCATTGGAAAGAGCCCTCACGTGATTTCGATTGATGGCGGTAAGGATGCATGTGCAGACGCTGAGTGATATTTTATCCGAATCTGCAGGCGTCGTGCAGACTGTAAACCAGAGCTCTCAATACAATGTGGAGTCAGACCTGGACTCGCAATATGCCATGTCGTTGGTCACTGGCAAGCAGACGGTAACACTGTACCAGGTTGGTGACTTGATAGAGGGTTCGTGTCGAAAGCCATATATCGTGCTCAGTACCTGATGATCATCGTGGAATAGGCGCATCGTTCAATAATTTCCTGGATGCCCTCGACGGCAGTTATTGTACCTTTGAGGGTGGTGACGATCCCAGCCTGGATGGTATTTATCCAGACCCAAGTCCTGGTGGTTACAAGGGTATGTCTTCAGGCAACTTATCTCAATATGTTTGTCTTAGTCTTCCCACTGCAAAAGGTCGTGCTTGTGGAACAGTGAAGCCCGCGAACGTAATCTCGACATCGTACTCATCCGATGAAGCCGATCTTACCCCATTCTATGCCCGGCGGCAGTGCGCTGAGTATGCAAAGCTAGGACTAATGGGTGTCACCTTCCTATATAGTTCCGGAGACTCTGGTGTAGCAGGCAACAATGGTGCCTGCCAGAACCCCAACGGTATGGGCCATTTATTGGCTATGATGCTGTGCGGCCTTCTAATCGTGAGCTGTTAGGTACAATAACTGCTGGTGGAAAGATCTTCAATCCCACCTTCCCTGGCACGTGTCCGTACGTTACGTCTGTCGGTGCTACGATGATCAAGCCAAACGCAACGGTATTCGACTCAGAAGTGGCATGCATGAAGAGTATTCACTCGAGTGGTGGATTCAGCAACTACTTTGCGACCCCCGAGTACCAGAAGGAGGCTATAAACTATTATCTGACATACTATCGTCCGGACTACCCTCCCAACATCTGGAACTCGACTGGAATGGTGTGTGGTTTACTTCGGGGTCGTGGTGTTGGGTGCTAACAAGTAAAAATATTTCAGTCCCGGGGATTCCCTGATATCTCAGCCAATGGGGCCAACTATGTTGTCGCCGTACGTGACTGGATTCTGTCCTTTCTACTGTCTAATTGTGCTGAGGGAAGTTATTTCCATCTTCGATACGCAGGTTGATGGTACCTTTATGCTGATCAATGGGACGTCCTGCGCTGCCCCAGTCTGTGGAGCAATATTTACGATGATCAACGATGCTCGGCTTGCTGCAGGCAAGAGCCCTGTCGGATTCATCAACCCGGTAGTAAGTTGCATCCTCGTTTGAATACAACTCTGTTAGATCCTTGATCATTTTTTTCTAACACATCTCGCTCCCCTCGTAGATCTACTCCGCCGAGTTTGCTGGCGCCTTCCACGACATTACCGAGGGATCGAACCCGGGCTGCGACACGCCGGGTTACAATGCGACGGTCGGATGGGATCCTGTGACAGGCCTGGGGACACCCAACTTTGCCAAACTTCTCTCATTGTGGCTATCATTGCCCTAACAAGAATGAGGGATTGTCTGTGGTGAAAAATATGGACTTTGGCATGGCCTGTACATGGGGAACTATGGCTCTAGAGGATATCTGTTGATATATTGGTATTTATATGTTTCTGATTGGGTCATCAGGAAATCTACACATTACTTAATTTGTACTTGAGGCACTTGAAACACTTGACCCAAGAAGTCCAAGCATTATGCATTTCAGAGTCAATCTTCAAATTAAGTATAGTAAGTGACTAGGACTGTTCCAAGCATGCAAGTATAAAAGACAAAGCTAGTGACTTGCACAACATGGTGGGTTTGCTGTGCTGCCACCTCTCTCAACTCAATGAGACCTCTTCCCTTCCTTAAGTGCCACATTATGGGATCTCCTCTGACCTTGCTGCCAACTCCTGCATCTACACTCCCTTGTGTGATGCCTTTGTTTCACTCAGCATCCATACCACCATCCATAGTGTTTCAAAGTCTGGTTGTCAGACTGGTAAAAAACCAGCAACCATACTGGACCAGCAGTGGTTGCAACCAGACTAACAGTTGTGGTTGTACCTCCATGCATGCCATTTCTGGGTCGAACACCGTCGCATTAGGCTTGATCATCGTAGCGCCCACAGATGTGACATATGGACACGTGGAAAGGAAAGTGGGATTAAAGATCTTTCCGCCCACGGATTGTGTTCCTGGCGGTTCACAGTTAAGCATCCGTCCATCATAGAATAGTCCATCCCTACCGTCGGGACTCAGATGGGTATGATTATACCCTGTCATGGCCGCTACACCAAAGTCTCTGGAGGTGTATAGAAACGTAATTCCAATTAGTCCTAGCTTCGCATACTCAGTGCACATTCGCGGCCTGCACGGTCCCGCAAGCCAGAGGCCCCATTGCGGTGGGAAGACTAAGATGATCGCATCAGAATGAACCGTCACAAGGCGTACCCTTGTAGCGACCGGGCTGAGAATACCATCCTGGCTGGGATCGTTATCACCCTCGAAGGTACAGTAGCTGCCGCCGATGGCGTCCAGGAAATCGCTAAACGATCCGCCTGCCCACGACGACTATCAGGCACCGAGGATCATACATGACGTTCGGCACTGTGAACACTCTATCTTGTCACCAACCTGGTAAAGTGTCACCAGCTGCTCACCAGTGACCTTGAAGGACATGGCGTATTGCGAGTCCAGGTCTGAAGATCTGACTCTCCATTATCATCAAAGCTCCGGTTCACGGTCTGCACGACCCCTGCAGGTGGATAAAATATCACTCAGCGTCTGTACGCGCCTCAATCCAAACGCATGTCCTACTGCCATCGATCGAAACCATATGAGAAGTTCTTTCCGGTGAGATCCCTCGAGATGTTCCAAGCAAATCACTCTGCAGAAAAGCATTCAAGGTACACTCTACTGCAAGGTGACTTGATGAGCACCCGCAAGAGACCTTTCCGGCCAATAAAACAGCCCACTGACCGATTCTGTAGCTGTTCCGGCCGGTAGCAGCAGGCTCATAGAAGAACTGATACAATGCCGGGAGACACTTTAGGATGATATCCTGAGCGCAGTGCTCCAGCTCGTGAACGATCTCCGTCACGGTATCATCCACCATTGGGGTGGCCCTCAGTGAGCGTTTCGGACTGCGAGCCACGGAATCATCTTCACTGCCAGGCGGACGCGCCAACTTGACGTCAAAATGCACAGAGGGTGCCACAAAGTCCACATGGTGCCGAACGTGAGCAGGCAGATGGTACACCTTGCAGGCTGCCGAACCGCCGTATCAACTTCGCTCGCCGCCATCTCTAGATCTGACCCACATCTCCGGCTCCCGACGTGCTCCTGCCAGACACGTGCGCACACATGCTGTACTCGGCCATCATCAGTTGCTCCGCTTCCTCGATCGTAACATTCACATGGATCCATCCTTTGCTATGAGCGCGTCCGATACATCCTTCGTGATCATTCACGACGAGCCATCTGCGGACGGTGTCAACCGACTCATCGAACGGCGCGAACGCATGCGCAACGTCCGCCGGGGACCAACACTTGTTATAGTTGGGCGATCTGGGGTGAGCGACGTTGTGCATGTGTCAATTTTCTCGACATGTTTCTGCTTTGGGGCGATCTGCAGGGGAATCTGAGACGTCGCACCGAGATGCCTTGTTAGTTTCCAATCATCAGGAAGGCTTTCGCGTTTTTCGTGAATGCTTTGAGTGCTCGGGACGGACCCCGTCTAGAGCGAGGCTCCAAAACATCGTCGAGTCCGATATAATTAGAGGGGATAAGCAGAACCCAACGGGCAGTGACGACATTTGGCACGATGACTGTCATGGTTGAAATGCACCCGTGCACTCATAGGTACCCCAACACGTACTTCTGTCGACTAGTACTGCCAGCCAGATCCCTGTCCGAGAAAATAGATATGTATGTGCGCGTCGTGCCATCCAAAGATACACTTGCTCAGAGAAACAGGGAACATCCAATCTATGCATCATGACGGTCATGTAAACTTCTGCAACGATCCTCGGTTGAGCACCCCTGATTGCACCAACCAAAAAAAATTACACCCACCCCGAAAGAGTGACGGTTTCGCTTGTACACCAAGCACCACCGCGCAGAGCGGGGCGCCAAGCGGGGCAGCCGACATGGTGGACGTGGCCGATCCGCGGCGTCAGCGCCGCTTGGTGCCCTTGCCTTCTCCCTTTAGCGATCAGTTCATCCTCCCAAGCTCATCCCCACCCTCGTCCTCCAAGCCATCCCTTTCGCCAGTGGCAGCAGCAGACGCACACCCGCCTCCTACACCCACCCCCACCTCCGCAGCCGCGTTCTCGGGGTCTTCGCGCCAACAATATTGCACCCGGAGATACTCGGCTGCGTCGCGAGGCAAAAAGAGCCCGCTGTCAACAACATGCCCACACAACAACTGTCGAATTGTCGTCTCGAGGCCTGTCATCGTCGTCGTTGAGGTGTACGTTGAGCCGTGTGATTGGAGGGTGACCGCGGCCGCGTCTCGAAAGAGGGTGTAGAACCGGCCCGCCGCACCCGTGACCTTGTTGAGCGCGACGTCGCCTGTCTGCGAGGTGGCAAAGTGGTTGAAGAGAACGAAGGCGCCAGCAAGGATGTTGAGGTAGAAGCTGATAGGTATCCGAGTCATGACCACTCTTTTTACAGCTCTTACACGGATTGGCAGCGACGAAACAAAACGAAGGCACCGCGCCCAAACAGCAACAAAGTTGACATTGTAGCAAAAAGTCAGGGGTATAAATATTCCATAATAACGAATATTTACACTCGGAGACGACGCGACGCATTTATGAGCCGGCCTCAAACACTTCATACGAAGGCGGCGCTTCACCCCTCTCGCTCACCAAGCCGGACATCAATTGTTCGTGCAACTGTGTGCGGGTGGCGAGCGAGTTTGACGAAAACGCGCCCAATGCGCTGGATGAACTCGAACTCGCCGTCTGGAGGGACGCCGTGCGTTCCAGGGGCACCGCGGGGGTGTCGGACACATGGGACCGTCTTCGCGCTTTCGCCCGGGTGCGTGCACGACACGGACAAGTCGAAGCATCTCCCGCAGAGTCATGCTCCCCGCGAAGCGCCTCGTCGTAGCATGGCAGAGACGTCCATTCACGCGTGCAGTGGCACTGCAAAATGAACTCGCAGATGAATACAGCTCAACAAGACCCCACACGCGACACTCACCGACAAGATGTGTATGGGTATGTGTATAACAATGTCATACAACTTCTTCTTCCCGGCCATTCCGGCTGCCTCTTCTTTCTCCACTCTCATGGTCATCTTGAGCGTATGACCGACCGTGACATTGCTCCCCTTCATTTGATTCGAAGGATGTAGAGCCGAACACGAGTCGGGCAGGCTCAATTCATGACGAATCGTCCATGGCCCCGGTCCCATGAAAGAAGCTGTGACTTCGCTCTCGTCCTCTCCAGGATTCAAAACCTGATAGAGCGGTGACTTGTGGAACGCGTCCGGATCCGCCGACATCAGTGGCAAGATGGGCTCAGAGTACCGGTCCAAGAGACTATTATGTCCAATAGCCAATAGCGTGGAACGTCGGATGAGACCCGCCCGTACTTGTATCTGAGATCTCGTGTAGTATTCCGTCCGCTCTTGGATTCGCCAACAGTCAGCTGGGGCTCTTTCAATGCTTGTTTTCAGCGAAACTGGCTCACCATCGAGAGATGCCGATATGCAATGTACCTTGATTTTCGCCAAGGGCATGATCGTGAGCTGAAACGGCACTTTACCGCCAATGGGGAAACCCTGCCCAGTGATGCGAACGCGATACTGTAACTGGTCTTCCCATTGCTTCTCCAGATCGACTCCGCCCGCCTCTTCCGAGTCACCGTCCTTGAGCAGCCGCACGACGACGACTTCTTGCTGTGCGGTCATCTTCGACTTGAACACACCGGGTCGCTTGACCTCTGCTTTCACCTTCCATGCCAGTGATCCGTGTTCGGCCTTGATTGTCGGCGGCGAGTTGTTCGGGATCGTGAAGAGTATCGGATAGATGTACGTGCCTGCACTCGATAAGTGACTTATCACACGTTGACAAAGGACGCGCACCCTCCGGAAACACGACCCAACCGTCACCACTCTGGCCGTCCGCCCCATCGGACACCGTCGGCCTAGCAGCGCTGCTCGGAGGCGCCACGCCCAGGGTCGCACCCCCTTGGACCTTGCCTTTGCCCTTTGCCGGCGATCGTCCACGTTCCTCTCGTTCGGCCGACCCGGGCCGAGG
This sequence comes from Boletellus ananiceps, assembly GCA_038089975.1. Taxonomy (NCBI): domain Eukaryota; kingdom Fungi; phylum Basidiomycota; class Agaricomycetes; order Boletales; family Boletaceae; genus Boletellus; species Boletellus ananiceps. The sequence continues at coordinate 5,198 of JBBPLV010001004.1, read as the reverse complement.
AGACCGAGACCGCACACGGTCCTTGACCGCGTCCACGACCTGGACGATGCTCGCGAGCGAGAACCGCGACCGGCCTCTACGGTAGTGGGGATGGGGGGGATCTTGTTCCGAAAAGCTGCCGCGAGCCGGAGTGGTGCCGCCGGTCGCAATGCGGGACAGGCCATAGTAACCGACATTGTCGGGATGCAGCGTGGAGGCATCGACCACGTTCACATCGCCGTCACCCTCGGGAAGTTCTTCAATGCTAGACGTGCGCGAGAGCGGAAAGTCGAATATCGAGGGCTCGCTGGACGTCGGCGAGCTGCGCGGAACGTCTGGCGAGGACGGACTGCCGCGGAACAGGACGGGAGAACCTTGGAATGAAGGTTTGAGAACAAGGTTGTCACCATTCCGCCTGTCATGCCCAAGAATGGGGGCGGAGAGAACCCGGAAAAGAGGAAGCGGCTTACCCTGCGGTCCCGGGGTCCCAGAACTGCTCGCGACCGAGTGTGATCGTCCTACCGCAAACGGGCGACAATTGACGCTGAGGTGCGAGGTGCGACGACGGTCGTCGTGATATGGCGGTGCGGGGTGCTGAGAAAATCTACCGTCATCAATTTCCAGGCCGTCTGAGCTAAGCTGTCGAAGAGGCCGTGGGTCGAGGCTGGCGCTACGGGCCACCGGACGGGGGTCCGAATGTGCACCAGCGGTGGTATGGACATCCAGGAACTGCACTCCGGGCAACGCAGATGTCACACGCAGGCGTTCCTGGGGGAATGTGCCCGCGTCGAACACGAGCGCCGACGCAGAGTGGACCTTGTACTGCTCCGTCACGTCGGTGCGGGCAGGTGCGGCGCCTGTGCAGTCCCATGATCAGCCATCGATGGCGCAATTTGCACGTGATGCGGGGGGAAGTACCTCGGACGTAGTGCGTCGTCGCTTTGGCCTGCAGCTCGAGCACGATCCTGGACACCTTGGTGGGCTTGGCGAGCCGGAGGGTGAGGAGGCCGCGGACGATGGCTGGGGGTAGCGTCTCGCGCGGGCCATCCTGGCGAGGTGAGTTTTCGAGTGTGCTACGGAGAGAGACGACGGGCTCGGTGAGCCGAACAGACAGGGAGGTCTTGTCAGGATGTGGCATGGGGCGTCATGGATCCGATCCATGTCGGCCCTTTAAGTGCGGATGAAGTACCGAGGGGTAATATAAAAGGACGATCATATCTGAGGCGTCAAAGGTGGCAGGGTGCCCTGCCTGGGTCTAGAGCGCACTGTCTCGGCCGCAAGCTGGTCGCGGGCTAAGCCATTGGCGCCAATAGGCGACCTGGACATCCCACTGGTCAGCGGCTGATTTGTGGCGAGTAGCGAGTTTCTCTCATCAACCAGGCGTCTATCGGACACGTTCGTTCTCATTAACAGTCCACGTTGGTATAGTACTACGGTGTGTATATCATAGGTGTACAGGAAATGGAAAATCGGGTAAATGTGGTCACCTGGTCCAGTCTCGGCCGAACGCGTCCCAGTCGACACGTCAAATGAGCAGCACGCCCATGGCAAACACAACGACACCCAGGCATGCAGTCGCGAATATTCGGACTTCTGCTGGTTGCGTGGCCCAGGCATAACACACAATGCCGACAATGGCAAGTACGAAGCCCGCTGCAGCAAGGAAGACACATAGCGCGTGAGTCCGACTCAACAAGTGGGAGGTCACATTCGACATGAACGGTCCAACCTGTTCGACGTGCGGGTGAGTCGAAATGATGGGCGGTTCGATCGGATAGGAGCTTCTCCTGGTCGGTGCCGACGTGGCTGCACCGCCGTTGACAGACTTGTGCGCCGTCGACTGGTTCGTGAGGGTGTGTTCCAGTCCGAAATCAGTGGATCCCTGCTCGACGTCCTTGTGTACGGATCCGCCAAGGGGCGAGTTTACGATCTTGATACCTTCTGCAATCATCTCTTCGCGGGTCGCCTCTTTCAGCTTGTACCTGATAAGGAGGAATGCACCCAAGAATGAGAGAATGGCTATACACCAAGGGTACACGTGAGACTCCTATACACAGTCTCGAGACATCACGTACCAGCATAAACGTGCATAATCAACGCCCCAAGAAGGCCGGCGTTTGATGCCTTCAAGACGGCGCTTTGAAAGTCGTCTGGTGAAGCTGGTTTCGTGTTCACCAGCATGGCTGCTTCCGTTGACGCGAAAAAAGTGGTCTGAAGACATGGTGAATGTCAGACGAGACGAGACGGCGCAGGAACGTACGATGACACTGATCAGTTGGAGCCGTTCCTGCCAAGAGTTGACGAGGTTTTTCATTGCTCGTCTTCGCGCCTTTTCATCCAACGCGTCTTGCTCTTCCTGTGTGACTAAACACAAGGTCAGACAAGATCGTTGTATGTGCGCAGGAGGCGAACAAACTTTTCTTTTCCGGCTGGGATAGCATCATGATCCCTTCGTCCAGGTCGTCGTCTGGGTCGTGATGTCGCATCATTGCCCCTATGAGCCCACCAGCCTTGGGCGGAGGCTCTGTGTGGGCCCGTATGTTCGAGGTCATGATTCTGTGTGGTTCTAGAGAGGGTGAGCAAGGCAAGTCTTTACGATTGGCACCGCAGTATACGAACGAATGGGTGGGTACGTGCGTGCGGAATTCATGTCGGTGTCGAGCGGGCGTAAATAAGAGCCTGATGCCTGTACACCACGCGCAAGACGCAGGCGAGCAGAAGGGTGAATGAAGAGAAAAGACGGGTGTCGTACGCTGCACGTCTCGTCATGGCAGGGGATATAAATCCTCAAGGGACTTGCCAAGCAAAGCAATGGCAAGCATGGCTGAGCGTGTGACTTGTCTTGCCGTGCTCCACGGTCGACTGCGCCGATTGGGTCATCCAGCCGCCAGAAGCTGCTAGGCCCGGTCACAAAACCAGTCGACAGAGCAATCGGATGCGTCGCCGGCATCTTGCTCGGTAGCGCGCGGCGAGTGCGATGCAGCCACCGGATCACAGATCGTGGGGTGACTCCTTCCTGCTATGGCATAGACCTTGTCCATTCCGATGCTGACTGCTGTTCATGACTCGCTCTGACAGGAGGCGTCAACTTGCTTGGCACTCACTTTCTGGTCAGTTGGCACCTCCAGTACTGCCTTCGATCCAGAATACAGGCGCAAGCTCGCTCTCAACCGCAGGATCAGTTCCACCATCGTCCAGGTTTCTCTGTAGCGGGACGCAAGCATGTGCTCGCAGTCCAGTCGTATTTGATTGTCGACTGCGCTCAGCATACAGTCGGGTATGAAATCACATCTTTTATATTTATCTGCCTGGCAGTTGGGACATCTCCATGCGTTCTCCCACGCCGGTGTGGCTCATTGCACTGGCCCTCGCTCTGATTTCAGGTGCCCGCCCCACCCTGAGCCCTTACAGCGTCCACGAAAAACGTGTTCTGCCTCCTCCGGGCTGGAATCGGACGAGGCGCCTTGATGCCACGTTCCCTATTCCCCTGCGTATCGCACTGAAGCAGAAAAACATCGTGAACATCGACGCGTATCTCTATGACGTCTCTCATCCCACATCACCCAACTACGGGAACCATTGGTCTCCGGCCGACATTGCACGCACGTTTGCGCCATCCGACGAATCGATCGACGCTGTCCGTGGATGGCTCGTTGAATATGGCATTTACGAGGAACGTATCCGACTTGCTCGGACCAAGGGGTGGATCCATGTGAATGTCACCGCCGAAGAGGCGGAACAACTGATGATGACCGAGTACAACGTGTATGCGCACGTGTCTGGAAAGGTGCACGTCGGTGAGCTAGGAATGTCCGTCGGTTCAGGTGGGAAGCTGATATGGGGATTCCAAGCTTGTGAGGCGTACCATCTTCCCGAGCACGTCCGACCCCATGTCGACTTTGTGACACCCTCTGTGCACTTTGACGTCAAGCTGGCACGCCGGTCTGGTGACGAAGATGGCGCCCCAGCTCGCGATGTTGGACAGCCAGGCGTTGGCATCACTCCCAAGGTGGCCGGCACGGTGTCGGGGACCGTCAGTGGGGTACAGCAGTGTGACAGGTATACCACACCAGCCTGTCTCCGGGCGCTCTATGGCTTGTCCTACGACCCTGTTGCTGCCGACAGGAACAGCTATGGAATCGGTCAGTGGACTCTGACGTTTCAGAACTTTCTTCGATAGGAACTCATGTGGGAATTTTGGTTGACGTTTCTCTGCAGTGGAGTATACCCCGCAGGCTTATCTAGGAGATGACCTGGAGCTATTTGCCCGAAATTTTTCGACGGACCTGGTTGGAAAGGAGCCCGATATAGTTTTGATTGACGGTGGTATGGAACTGTTCCTGGATCGAGGTGCATGGGTCCGCTGAGTGATATCTCTATTTGTAGGCCATGTACAGACTGGAATCCAGAGTCCAGCCTACAATGCAGAGTCAAACACAGACCTGCAATATGGCATGTCGTTGGTCACTGGCAAACAGACGGTGACGCTCTACCAGACTGGTGACATGGCAGAGGGTAGCATTGTTCTCCGTGTATAATCCTCAGCATCTAACAGTTACTATGAGACAGGCGCTTCGTTCAACAATTTCCTCGATGCTATCGACGGCAGCTATTGTACCTTTGAAGGTGGTGACGACCCCAACCAAGATGGTATCTATCCCGACTCGCAGACCAATGGTTACACGGGTGTGTTCATGTTTCTTTGGGATGTTCCTTTCAATTTGACAAACTGAAAGGTCCTGAAATCTGCGGAACTGTGAAGCCTACTTACGTGATCTCGACATCGTACGGGTATGATGAAGCGGATCTTAGTCCATTTTATGCGGAACGGCAGTGCGCCGAGTATGCAAAGTTGGGCCTCATGGGAATCACGGTTCTCTACAGTTCGGGAGATCATGGTGTAGCAGGAAACGGAGGTCTCTGTCTGAACCCCAACGGTAAGGACTGTTCATTTGATATGAAACCGGACGGCTATCCGAATATAAGCTACAAGGCGCACAGACAGCCAGTGGACAGATCTTCAACCCGACCTTTCCTGGCACGTGCCCATACATTACGTCCGTCGGCGCTACGATGGTGAAGCCGGGCGCGACTGTTGGCGACCCTGAGATGACCTGCATGACCATGGTATACTCCGGAGGTGGCTTCAGCAACTACTTTGGTGTTCCCGATTACCAGAAGGACGCTGTAGGTCACTATCTATCACAGTACCGCCCAGA
>JBBPLV010001003.1:0-12315 GCA_038089975.1 Boletellus ananiceps | reverse complement strand
ATGACAATGACAATGATGACAGTGAAGGTGACTGGGCAACAACAAATAAGAGCCAGCAATCAGAAGATCCATCAAGGCCATGGCTGCACAACTTCCATGAATATCTCAACACACAGGACATTCTTGACAGCCTCTCTATTGTCTAGTAGTGGAGCATCAATTTTGTATGGTTTCCAGTCTGGGGGTCACTTGCACATGACTTCCTCTCAATCATGTCAAGTTCTGTTTTGTCCAAGTGCACATTCTCATCTGTAGGAATTATAATTAGCAAGCAGTGTAACAATCTCAAGGCCAATATTGTTGAAGCACTTCAATTCCAAAATTCACATCAAGATCCAAGCTTTTATTTTGACAAGAGTTATCAGCATTGGTGGAAACCACTCAGGAGGGAGTGGAATTAGACAATGCCAGTGATGATATGGATGATGTGGATCAGTAGGATGATTGGTAGTTACATTTCTATAGACAATGCAATGTACAGTGTAATAAAATATGTTACACTTAATGGACTATGGTTTCAGCAGAAGTCCTAGCTTTTGGGCTGGGCTGGGCCCTGATTAGAGGCTTTTAGGAGCTTGAGGCCCAGCCTGCAATTTGTCAAGGCCCAAATCCTCCTAAGCTGGGCCTGAGCTGGGGCTTTCAGGCCAAGCCAGGCCAGCACAGCACTAAAGGTTACCAATGGAAAGGTAAAGTAGGTAGTAGTTGTTGCTCAGTTGGAGCTGAGACTGTGGTCTTGTTGGACCTTAGAATGATAGAGAGCAATATTGCACCATGTGTCAAAGGGTCTCAAGCAATGTTGTCCTGTAGAGTGATTAGATGACTCATTGTGCTTCAAGTATAATATAGCAACTTATGGCCTCATCCCAAGCCCAATCACTAGACATGAAATCTTGCCAATGATGTGAGTTTGCAGACATGCCATACTTCCTATATTGCACATGATCTATTGTGCTCTTAAAGTTGGCACTGCTAATAATCTGTGTGATAGCATATACAGAATCACACATCCACATATTGTAAATATCATATATCCAAGGTGCAGGATTTTTTGTCTGATCACCACTATACTTGATCCCAAAACATTTCCAAGTGGCCTCACCAACTTGTGCATTGTCAATAATGTTGTACAAATCAGTGCAGCTACTGAAGGGAGGCTGGCCCCCATGTTTGTATAGGTATAATGAGAAAATGTCAAGAAGACAGTTCACATTAGAGGCTGACATCTGAATTTGAGTGTACAGAAGATCAGCCAACTTGAATTGGGTGCAGTCCTGGAATAAGGTCCAGTCATCTGATGCCTTCTCAGAGTACAGAAGAGGAGGAGTGCTAGAAGGTAGGAAATTGCCTTCTGCACCACAATGACAGCCTATGCTTTAGAAGTGAATAGAAAGGTAAATAGATGGACTATAAGATTTACCAGCCAGTTGTGTGTGGAAGTTACAATAAATCTTGAAGCCAAGTCTGTGCCAGTGTGAGTCAATTGCTTTGCCATCTACACCCATAAGATGTGTGGGTTCTTCATCTTCAGCTAGATTAGCAGAGCTGTTCAAATGAATGGTAAGCCTGTCGCCAATTTGACCAGTGGTGAATTTTGCAGTGAAAGCATCAGCATGAAAATGGCTTGTGTGCTTGATAAGGCCTGACTGGTTACCAAACCAATGCCTACAGTTGAGGATTTTACATTGAAGACAGAGAGGCATGTTGGATTGGCAGCTTGAGCTTGCAAGAGGAGCAGACATAGTATTCAACAAGCTATCAATATATGAGCAAGAGAGTGGAAGCCATAAATATAAGGTTAGCATAGACATTAGGAATCAGAAGTTATTCCACCCATACATATGGAGACAAGGACAAGCCACAAATTTTGCAACCTCCTTCCTCTCTTCCACAACAGTTTTTTCTTAAAAAAAACCCAGTCACTCCTTTAGTTCTCTACTATACAATCCACCTCCACTCAGCAGACTCAGAAATCAAATGCTCAGAAGCACCCTAGCCTACTAGACATCCCTGCCAAACAATAGACCCATCAGGAAAAGGTAGCTGACAATATACAGAAAATAAAGCATCATATGGTGGAAAAAAAACAGGCTTTGGTCACTTTGGCTAATGTTGTTGCCATCAAGGAAGAGATGGAAGTAATGCAGTCAGTGAAGCATGTGCCAAAAAAAGGCATTGTCCCTCTCAAAAAACCTGTAAACACTAATGACAGTGTCAAACCTACAGACATACTCAAAGACCTCTGTAAGTGGTCTTTGAAGCAGCATGAGATGATGCATGCTAAGAGAATGTAATACCTTGACAAAGCCACTGCTGACCCAGACCATGCAACAGTATCCAATGGGCCAAGACCAATGAGGCCAAGTAAACTTGATGGGTTAAATCTGTTATGCAGGACATACCTCCAGTGAATGGACTAGGACTGAACCAACAGGCAGGATGCTCACAAAGAGGTACAACTCAGCCTGAATGGGATGAAGGGCTATATGGTCAAAGACTGGACTAGAGACAAAGGACAAGGACTCAAAAGAGAACTCAGACTGAGGAGTGACTCAAGGTTACACTGAATTGTGCAGATCAAGAATGTGGTACATGGTGGCTATCGAAGGCTTATATAGTCAAGCCAGTTGTGCATGGACCATGTACCATAAAGGAAAGAACAAAAAGGAATATAAAAGGAGTCCAAGTTGAATCAGACAACTATGTAATCAGGACAACAAGAAGGGGTTACAAAGGTACAATGGAAGCTTCTGTTACGTTTGATGCGGGTAGCAGCAAACGTAGACTCGAGACGCCGTTTAGGGGTTCAAGGGTTCAGTGAGGCCGCTACTAGGAGAGGGCGAAGCTACTCCTAGGGGTTCAGGGAATGGCCGAGGGAGGCCCAAGGTTCTAAGGGGTAAGGCTGGATTCGAGTAAGACTAGCTTAGAGTACATGGTACTTGTGGCTAGGTTTATATAGGTATCGGGGTGGTGCACAGACCAAGCTGTGCATGTACAAATGGAGTAACCGTGGGGTCAGGATGAGTCAAAGGAAGTCATAGTGAGTCAGAGATAAGGAAGGAGTCATGAGAAGTCAAGAAGAGTCGTAGTGAGTCATTGTGATTCGAAGACAAGAAATGAGTCATTGATAAGGGAGATAAGGAAAAGATAGGGGGAGACAAGGAGTCGTAACAGCTTCTAGATTGTTCACAATGAGGAGAATGTGAGCATAATCATAAGGAAACATACCCAGAATGTGAGAGCATGAAGGGAAAAGACAAGAGAGAAGGAGCAAACATGGATGTAGGTGTTACGATTCCTCATATACCCCTATCTTTTTCCTCATTGTCTGCCTCACCCTCCACCCCGACTCTTCACCGAACACTTCCAATTCTCTTCTTATCTCTTATCTCCTATCTCTTATCCCTTATCTATGACTCACCCCGACTTATCTCCTTATCTTGCTTCTCTTCTCTTCTCTTCCCTTGCTTCTATTCTTCCTTTCATCTCCCCACTTCTCTTCCTTCTTATCTCGCTTCTCATGACTCCCAGTAACTCATGACCTTCCCCTTTCATACCTGCATAGCTTGGTCTGTGCACCACCTTTCCGAGTATATAAACCTAGCCACAGACATCCTGTAACCCCACGCTAGTCTTACTCAAATATTAGCCTCAACCTTGAACCTTGGGCCTCCATAGGCCACCCCTAGGACCTCCACAGGACACCCCCTTGGGCCTCTATCGGCCACTGCCTTGGGCCTCTATCGGCTGCTCCCTTGGGTCTTCATCGACCATACCCAGTGAGCCTCCTTTGGCTCTACCCACTGAACCCCTTGGAGTAGCTTTGTCCTCTCCTTGCGCGGATACCATTGAATCATCGAGCCCCTGAAGGGCTACTTGAGTCTATGCTCGTTGCTACCTGCGCCAAGCGTAACAGTAGGTAGGAAATTGTAACAAAATCTACCTGAATTGATTGTGGTGGTTCAGGCTTGTCACCCAGGCCTGAGAGCAAAGCAGCTGGTCTCAGCTTCCACTAAGGTTCATGGCACACCAGGTGTAGGCACACAGCCACAGGTTGATGAATACAAGCTTGAACATATTTGGACTGGTGATGGGTAAGTAATCCTGTCTCATTGTATACTCATGCTGTTACTGACCAAGTCAACAATTTTCTTCATCAACTTGCTGTGCTCATACTAAACAGGAACAAACAACAAAGCACAAGTGTTAGCTAGGATCAAGCAGTGGACAACATGTGTGCAAAATGAACACAACACTATTGCAGCACACCAGGACTCTCCATCTGTTACCAGTTCAACTTTCACCACTGTGCTATTGACCATGCTCACCAACAGCATGCAGAGCTCAGCTGCAATGACCATAGAGAGTGAGATTGAATGCAATATCAATATGGCCAATGAGGACATACTCCATAGTGGTTTCAAAGAGGATGATGATAATAACTTGGAGTGCAAAGATACTATCAAGGCAAGAACAGGTAAAGAAGTAAGTAAAACACACATGATGGACCATTGCTCACAATGCACTAACCTTTTTTTACCCACAGATCACCATAGTGAAGTTGACCCACATGTGTTATGCCGGGCATACAATCACTGGTCAGTCCTGATCACTAATCTAGTCCTATGTTCTGGAAGGTAACACTTGGACAGCACACCATCAATAGTGGTGTAAAGACTACTAGAGTTCCTAGTTCTTGCTATCCTTCCAAGGATTCGCAGAGGCCAGAGACTGCACATAGGATTGTGCAGAACTAGCTAGGGACTCACTAGTATACAGGGCATGGGTTAATACCTAGGCAGAGCTGTACTCATACTGTTGTAGTAATACCAGATATAGCAGCCAAGAGTTACCTAGTGTGGTAGTGTGGGAGATGCAACACCAATGAGAAGATAGTGTTGTGGGAGGGCTATATGTCCAAGAGTAGAAAGTGGGGCATACCAAATATAGTAGCATCAAGAGTCCCTGTCTAGTAGCAGATATAAAGGGAATACCAGATAGGTGGTATCATCTAGGTATGAAGGAAAAGTAGTTGGACTAAACAAGGAGGAATGATATTGCAAACCAAAGCATTTGGAATTTGTAACAATACCCCCATCATAGGTCTGAGACTGTGACTCAGACTCTATTAGGTTGGTTGACTCCAATAGTATCTCCCTCAGAGAGGTCGTCAGAGCCACTCCCATCCACAGTCCTTGGGCAATTTGGCACACCATGGCCTCGAAGTCCACAACGTTGGCACTCCTGCTCAAGACAAGCGTATTGGGGGTGACCTGGTGTGGGGAGAAAGCAGTAAGGGCAAAGGTAGTGTTGGCATGCTGTTCTGTAGTATGAGTGTGATCTGCATTGATGACAACTTGCTGATCTATCTGATCCTCCAGGAGTGGGAGAGATAGGGCTAGGGGATCATAGTTCTCCATCTGTGATATCGTATCTTCCCAGTCGAGCCAAAGAGTGAATTCACTGTCCCATTCATCGTCATTGGGGGGCCAGTGGAGGAACAAGGATGGTGGGTGAGGGAGTGCAAGGCAGAGTGGTGGGGGACCCTGAGGGAAGGAGAGGTGGGACTGGGGTGGGGGGTCAGACTGTCACAAAGTTAATGGGAGGGACAGGGGTACGTTGTATTGTGGTTCCAGACAAGCTGTTTTGGGGGTGATGGTGTTCATCCATTGAATGCCTTCTTGGGATGACAGGGGCATCAGCCAGGTAATTCTGCCTCTCTTCATCAGTCAAAGACACCAACTGCTATTGCAAGAGAGGGAGGTAAACGTTCCAAGGGAGTAACTCTATCAGTTTGATGAGTCCAGCTTCAGTTAACAATTCAAAGAGCATCCAGCGAGCTTGTCTGAGGTTGGTGAGAGCAACTGTGGTATTGAACTGGTGGCAGTTCGAAACAATGCGATGCTGTCAATGGTTTGTTGGTGGGTTTGTACAAAGAAAGAGTAGAATCGGATGATAAGTGGTAGATAGGGTGATAAATGGAAGAGAGGAAGATGTTCAAGGGCCAATACAGCAGTGGGGTTGTCCAACAGGTTGAACACAAAGGTGGAGAGATGGAAGTCTAGAAGACGATCAAGTCAGGTAGGAGGATTATCAATCAGGGATAGAGGTCGAGACAAGGTAGCCATGAAGTTTCTTCAAAGGAAGCCAATGATCCTCCAAGCATAATACTCTGCAAGAAACAAAGTAATGTTTGAAAGAGAAATCGACAGTACAGTCTACCAGCCAGATGTGTGTCCTCCCCACTGCCCTGCTCTGTTGCTCGGTTCAGGGAATGTCACCACAAAATGCAGAGACCAACCTGGTTCTGGTCGCATCGGTGGCTGTTGGTCCTGAGTGGGCTCGTCCGCCCAGGCAACTGGAGGAGTAGGATGATGGTGGTGAGTGGGAAGGGGGGCTAGGGTGTACTGTATATCTACTTGTTGATTTAACAAACGTCAATGGATATCCTAGAGACAGAGAAGGATGAGAAAGAAAGGGAGGAAAACAAAGGTGAAGTATAGAGCGAGAAGGTTGAAAGTGGGGTTAGAGAGCGAAGGCATTCTGGTCAATGGTTTTAAGTAGAAGAGATGAGTACTACAGTCTGATTTTTATTCATCTGATTGGGGTGAAATCTTTGGGTCGTGAGGCTTTATATTCCTTTAGTAGCTCATGAGAATTCCCCAAATTGCGTTCCGGTTCCCAAGTGTTTTCTGCTACGGAGTACCCCTGCCAGGAGACAAGATACTGCCTTTGAGCTATGGAACTCCTATGGCCCAAGATCTGTGCCACTTCGTATTGTTCTTCTCCATCAATTTGATCTGGCAGGGGGTTGATAAAATTGGATCTCCGCAGTCTGATGGTAAGGAGTTAGGAGAGAAGCATGAAATACTGGGTGTATCTGCCAGGTTGGTGGAAGTCTGAGTTGATAGGTTATCAGGGAGATGACTTGTTCGATTTTGAAAGGGCCCTCTCATCAGGGGGCTAATTTTCAGGAGGGGTAGTGAAGTTTAAGGTGTTTGTTATCAAGCCAAACTTGATCTCCTATTTTCCAGGGTTTGTAAGACATGTGAATGCGTTCTCTCATTAGTTGCTGTGCCACTTGATGGGCCTGCTGTGCTTCATCCCTGGCCTTGGACAAAAGGGTGAGTCTCTGTTTGAGAGCAGGGAGAAAGGTTTTTCCAAGGACAGGGTAGGAGTGGGGTTCATAGCCCATCATGAGAGAGAATGGAGATTGCTTGGTCATGGAGTGGGCTGTGGAGTTGTGTGCAAATTCCACCATGGGAAGGAGATCAGCCAACCCAGATACATTTCCTTGGCAGAATATGCAGAGATAGGTTTCTAGCTCCTGGTTAACTCATTCCATCTCTCCATCAGTTTGTGGGTGGTATGCTGTGGAAAGGGCAAGGTCGTATTCTAATAGTTGGGATAGCTCCCTGGCAAAAGTGGAAGCAAATTGGGGACTACAATCAGAGATGCATCGTTTGTGAAGCCCAAATCTGGAAAAAATGTGGCAAAAAAAGAGGTTGGCAGCACCTTTTGCATCAATGTTCTTCAAGCAGGGGGAGAAAATGACCCCCTTCATAAGGCCATGGTTGACCACAACCAGAACTGAGTCGAACCCTTGAGACAGGGGCAAATCAGTGATGAGATCGACAGAAATGGACTGGAAGGGCCAAGTGGTGGTGCTCGGAAGTGGCCAAGCCGGCAGCACAGTAGGGTGGGTAATGACCTTATTCACTTGACAGACAGCGCAGCCCAGGAGGTACTTTCACACGAACACAGAAAATCCCGGCCACCAGTAGTCATGCTGTAACAGGTGTAACATCTGGAAGAACCCAGCATGTCCAGCAGCAGGGGTGGTGTGCACAGAGTGAACAAGGTCACAATGGGCAGGCTCTGGAATGTAGAGGTGGCTCTTGAAGTGCAGCCACCCGTTGTCAAAATGCCAATCTGAGTGTTGAGCACGAGGCAAAAGGGAAGAGCCAGCCTTCAGGGTGTTGAGAGCATCTGAGACAAACAGGTCAGAGGAGGTGGAGTAGGATATTTTGGTGGCAAGAGCAGTATCCAGAAGGCAGATGAAGTGATCTGGAGAGAGGAGGGTAACATCCTGGTTATCATCAGTGGTGGTGACATCAGGGAGACGAGACAGTGTATCTGCAGGTCCCATGTGAGTCCCTGGGATATGAACAAACCCGAGGTCAAAATCCTGGAGGAACAACATCCAACAGGCTTGTCGATGAGAAAGTTTATGAGGCTGCTTGAAGTAGGCAAGATTCTTGTGGTCTGTGAGGATGGTCACTGAATGTGCGGTTCCAGTCAAGTATTGCTTCCATTCCTCCAATGTCCTGATGATGGCCAAAAGCTCACGATTGTAGTTGTTGTAGTTGTGTTCTTCTGGGGAGAAGGTCTTGGACAGGTAAGCACAGGGGTGAAGTTCCCCATTAGCATCCTTCTGCATGAGGACCACTCCAGAAGTGATAAGGGAAGCATCAGTCATGACCCAGAAAGAGGAATCAGTGTGGGGCAATTGGAGGATCAGCCATGAAAGAAAGGCATGCTGGAGGGTTCGGAATGCCTTCTCACAGTCCAGCAACCAATCCCAAGCAGCCCCCTTTTTGGTAAGGTCATGTAAAGGTCGAGTGATGGAGGAGAATCCAGGAATGAACTTTTGATAGAAGTTGCAGAATCCAATGAAGGATCATACTGCTTTTACGGAGTGGGGAGGAGTCCATTCCTGTATAGCTTTTAACTTGGAGGGGTCCAAGGTGATGGCTCCCAGTCGAATGATCATCCCAAGATATTCTACTTCATGGACATTGAAGAAGCATTTGGACAGCTTCAGGAATAAATGGTGTTCCTTCATTTGTTGAAGCACCCTCAGTGTCCATTGGTGATGGAGTTGAGTATCACCATTGGTATGGATGATAAGATCATCCATATAAATTAAGAGCCAACCTTCTACTACCATATCTTGGAAGACATCATCCATTAATGCCTGAAAGGTGGGCAGGAAGTTACACAATCCAAAGAACATAACTGTAGGTTCATATAGTCCAAAGGGGGTGATGAATGCTGCCTTCCAAGTGTCAGACGCTTTGATCTGGACATTGTTGTAGCCCCATCGAATATCCATTTTGGTGAATAGGGAGGAATCTTTTAGCTGATTGATGAGGTCCGAGATAAGTGGAAGGGGATAGGTGTTCTTGACAGTATGTTGATTGAGATATCAGTAGTCTTGGCAGGGTCACAAACCCCCATCTTTTTTTTGCACAAAGAAGAACAGGGATGCCTGAGGTGATTTAGAAGGTCAGATCTTTCTGGACTTCAAATGTTCATCTACAAAGGCCCTGCAGGTAGCCAACTCTGCTGGGTTTAATGGATATGCCTTTGCTACTTTTGGGACAAAATCTGGGGTGACATCAATAGCATGGTCATAAAGTCGAGGGGGTGGAAGTTCTCTATCTTTTGGGTTCTTCAAAGATTTCCTGAAACTCCAAATATTCTGGAGGAAGGGTCATATCAGGTTTTGCTGTTTGTTGAGCTAATCTGGTAGAGATGGTTACTTTCGCGAGCAACTCCAGTCTTGGGGATTGTTATGCAGGGCGTACCTCGAGGGGCAAGACTAGGACTGACTGACAGGCAGGACACTCACGAAGAGGTACGACTCAGCCCAAAGGGAACTAGAGACTATACGGTCGTAAGACCAGACTAGAGGCAAAGGATGAGGACCCGAGGAAGGGGACTCAGACTGAGGAGGACTCAAGGTTATGCTGACTCAAGGTTATGCCAAATTGTGCAGATCAAGAATGAGGTACATGGTTTGTAGCTAAGGTTTATATAGTGAGGATTCCTGTGCACAGACCAGGTACCGTAGAAGGAAAGAACAAAAGAAAAACTATAATGAGACAGTCTGAGTTGAATTGGACAAAAGAGTAAGCAAGATGACTACAAAGGAACTATGGATACTTCGAGAACGTTCCATAGTAACAGCATGTGAATGTGAGTATAAATAAAGAGGCCCAGGATGCAAGAACGGGAGGGGCGAAGACAAGACAAGAGGAAGATATGCAGATAGAGGAAGGAAATCATAACATTACCCCCTTCGTAAGCTTGAACTCCTGGTTCGAGCACCTCAAGCTCAGTTGGATGGCAGCACAGGAGGGCCAGTGAAGACTCCAGTGGCTTGTTCAGGAGTGTAATGTTCAAATGGACAGTCATTGAGGAGGTGACCAGTCTGATTGCAGCGTCTGCAGGTACATGCAGGGCAAAAATGGGGTCCGTGTCCCCATCGGTGGCAAAAGGAACGTTGAGTGGTGAAGCAACACCGAGCAGGATGGCCAGGAGCAAGGGTGTTACAGGAGGGGCATCAATATTCTGGGCAGTCATCTCTATAATGACCCAGAAGACTGCAGTGAAAGTAGTGGGTGGAGGCGGTAGCAGGTTGACGATGGATAGGGGATGTAACGGTTTGAACAGCCAATGAGAGGACCTGAGAGCCATTGGGGAGACGGATGAGTTGGATGTTAGCCCGGTTAAGGGCAAGAGCAGACTGGTCAAGAGCGTACTCACTGGATGTGTCAGAGGGAACATCTTCCAGGGAGGAAGTGGACGCAGCTGTGGAGAGCCGAGCGAGGAGAGAGGGTGGAGAAGGGGACACAGGAACGGGCAAAGGTAGAGGACGAGCCTCGAAAGCTTCTATGGAATGAAGGTAACAGTCTCAAGCGTCAGGGGGCATAGCACAAAAGATGCAGCGAAAGGTGGGGTAAAGGATAGTTGGGTCGAGACATGTAACGTAACTATAAAAGCCATGGAGATGGAGGATGGTGAGAAAGTGGTCAGGAATACGGTTAATAAGGAGACGAAAAGGGAAACCAAAGTCAATAGGTAAATCAGAAGGGGCAGCTTGAAAGTGAAAAGATTGGGCACGGGAAGCATTGTGGAAAAGGCACACTAATTCCTGCGTGACCTCATCCTGCTCAAACAGGGTGTCATGGTCGAGGGCGTGGACGAGGATGGGAGCAGTGAGGATAGCAGTGTAGAGCATGTTGATAGAGGAAGCAGGAAGAAAGCAAGGCCGCACAGGCTGCAAATGCAAAGGAAGAGTAGAGGACCAACTCGAGTGTGAAGAGGACAATGTAGGTGATGGGACAGAGAATGTAGCAGGCATATTTGAGTGAAGGGAGAAGAAGGTTTAAGATGAGGGTGATGAAGAAGAAAACTTGGATGGACGACATCGAAACTATCGTAGAGAATGAGTCTTTTTATAAGAAGAGAGGATGGACTTGGCATGATGGAGATTACTCTCAGGTTTCCATGTATTTTCTGATGCTGAGTAACCTTTCCATGCAGTCAGGTACTGGTAGTGACTGGGAGAACCTTTGTGTGTGAGAATGCCATCCACTTCATATTCTTCTTTGCCTTCTATAACATCAGGAGGCAGTGAAGGAAATGACAGGCCATGTGCTTCTGTGGAGCGGAAGGATGATAAGAGGGTGGCATGGAAGACATCATGAATTTTCCAGGTGGTAGGGAGACGTAATCAGTAGGTGAGGAGAGATAAGACTTGGGAGATTTCAAATGGGCCTAGACGTTTGGGGGCGAGTTTCTGCGATGGGAAGGGGATGTGGAGATTAGTTGTCTCAAGCCATACCATATCTCTGACTTTCCATGGGGAGAATTTCTGAGAAGCATGTTGCATCATCAGTCAACATGCAGATTCATGTGCTGCAAGTGCTTCTTTTCAGGACTCTTCCAAAAGGGTGAGGCGAGAGGAAAGAGCTGGGATGAATGTTTTCCCAAGAGTAGAATATGCACGAGGTTCATAGCTGAGCATAAGGGAGAATGGGGAGGCTTTAGTGGATGAATAGGGGGAAGAGTTGTGGTGAAACTCAGCAGAGGTGAGGAACAAGGACCAGGAGTGAGGTTGATTGGTGCAGAAGAGACGGAGGTAGGTTTCGATCTCCTGATTGGTCTATTTGGTCTGTCTGTCTGTTTGAGGATGGTAGGCAGTGGAGAGACGAACGTCATAGTGGAGGAGACAAGCAAGTTCTTGAGCAAATGCTGATGCAAATTGGGGGCCACGATCAGAGACGATGGAGTCGTGGAGACTGAACCTTTTGAACATGTGATGGAAGAAGAGTTGTGCCACTCCAGCAGTGTCAATGGTTTTCATGCAAGGAATGAGAATTACCCCCTTCATAAGCCCATGGTCGACCACGACCAGCAAGGAATCAAACCCAGAGGAGATTGGGAGGTCAGTGATGAGGTCCATGGAGAGTTGACGAAAAGGCAATGACGTGCATCAGCAAACCACCAAAAATCCCACAGAGCTCCACA
>JBBPLV010001002.1:0-12315 GCA_038089975.1 Boletellus ananiceps | reverse complement strand
GGACAGTGGCGCCTTGGACCAGATCGAGCACTACGTCGGTTACGTATACCCCCCCTTTTTGTTTTGTGATGTTCGTCGACGACGCTGGCTGACTCGACGGCACACACAGTCGGTCGCGACGTCGCCAAACGTCCTCACCCACAAGCGCTCCGTCCGTTCTTGCCAGAGCTGGACGCCTTTGCACGCCACAACCACTTTCACGTCCTGCATCCCATCCTCAGGTAAATCGCACCATCGCTTGAGCAGATCAATCGACCCCCCAACGTTTGCCTTAGGTTGATCGCGCTGAGCCTCGAGTTGCCCGAAGAGACGCTCGTGGAGAAACACGACTTTGACAGACAGGGCGAGACTGCGGGTATGTCTCCTTCACGTCCTGCTGCTCGATGGCTCAGACATGTCACAGTCCGATTCATGAAATAGTGCGCTTGCCGCCTTCTTCCTCTCGATCCGGCGAGTTACGCCTCGTTCGCTTTCTTGTCGTTAGTTACAGGCGCACCCAGAAGGAAGAAGAGAATGCAAAGCACGTCTGGCTCAAGGGCCACACAGGTTCGCCAGCCTGAAAGCAACCTAGGTGAGACCGGCACTCAAAAAAACCACACCACCACAGACATTGGCAGCCTGACGATCCTCTGGAGCCAGCCCGTCGGCGGCCTACAAATCCAGTCGTCCGACGGCCAATGGCGCTGGGTCCGACACCTCGACAACGCCCTGGTGCGTCACGGTCTCCCCCCCCCCGAAAAACGATCGTTTGACAGACTGGCGTGACCGTCGGTCGGACGGCGGCAGGTCATCAACACGGGAGACATGATGGACTTTCTCACCGGCGGGTATTACAGGCCGACCGTCCATCGCGTGGTGCAACCCCCAGAGGACCAGCGCGCGTACGACCGGCTCGGTGCGTTCTACTTTTCCATGCCCGACGACGACGTGCCGCTCGTGCCGCTCGCGCACAGCCCAGTGCTGCAGCGCGTCGGGGTTACGCGACGGTGGCCCGTGGACACGGAGGCACCACTCTCAAGGGCATGGCGCAAGGAGCGGACGATCTCGTACGGGCGCGTGGTGCTAAAGAAGGGTTCGGAGAAGAATACAGAGGAAGAGATCGTCGGAGGGATCGTCGTGAAGCATTACAACTAAGCGAGCTCGACGTACGGGTGCGCTCTCGTCGTCATTTTTCCGTACTTGCGCTCCGACATCACCGTCAACTCGTGATCAACCCGTCCGACGCATTGTATCGATACAGTAGATCGTGCGGTAGCCATACAATGTTCCATGTCCGAAATGAAACAAGTAGAGAACGGATGGAGCGAGACAAGTCCAACGAAAGAGCGCGTCTGAAAAACAGGTTTATGTTGAAAAGCAAGACGTCAAAGCGTGACAAAACGAAAAACGGTCTTTCGGAAAATGAAAAAGAACCGGGGTGAAGACGAGGTCAAAACGCGCTCCTCTCCATGTCGAGCCCCGTACGCCCTCCGAATGCACCAGCCTGCCAGCCCTGCCAGGCTCCGTGCAGCACCTCTCTGGCCTCGAAAGCGTCCATTGGCAGCGATGGCGGTGGTGCTTCACTCCAAGTGCATGGACGGGCACGAGCAGCGTGCCAACGTCCGAATTCGAGCGAATGCGGGGAATCAGGGGTGAGCGCGACAGGCGAACCGAGGTAGCTCGTCGTCGGCGTCAGCGGTGATACGTCCAAGAGGGTGCGCGCAAAGAGCGGGGATGCGGACGAGGTAGGAGAAGCAGACGTCGTAGGGGTCCTGCATACATGATAGCGTGAGCGACCACACGAGAGACGGAAGAGACGGGCGGTAGACACGTGTCCACTCACTGTCCTGATGATTCCCCATCCAAGTCCACCGAGCGTACGTTATCGAAACCACGACGGGTACGAGACCGGGGTGAGCAGAACGAGGGGCACTGTGCACCTTCGATGCCATCGGAACGGTGGTCTGCACCGGCAAGGCCAGGATAGAAACGGACGGGATCATACTGAGCTGGGCCTATAGGCTCGACGAACGTCCACGCCCGCAGGCCCAGGGGTTCGATGTGCCGGTCGCGACGAGGATCAGCACCGTACCCCACGGGGACGGATGCGTCGACAAGCCCGAGAGCCTCCATCGCCCGCTCTCCAGGCGCAGCTTCACCCCGATACACCGTCGACGCGGTCGCTTCCGCGCCATGCCCGACCGAGGTGGGCACTTGGTCTGCTGTCGACCCAAGCGGCGGCCAACCAGGAACCCGTCCGGCCTCGTCGAGCCCCGATCGCGACATTGGGCGCTCGGCAGAGACAGCACCGAGTGTGCGGGCGCCAGGTCGACGCGCCGGAGTGCGCTTGTGCCCGTCCGCAACTCGCAGCTCGACCGCGGCCCCGCCCTCGCGCTCGCAAACCCGTCGTCGTCTGTGGGTCGTGTACTGGCACGTCAACCCCCTGGTGCGGCAGCGTTCGCACGCAGGACGCTCGCCGCTACACTGTCAAACGAAATCCGTTCAGCTCGGTTCCCAAGGCCAAATGAAAAGAAACGGAAAAAGGCGGGACGAGCGGGCGCAAAGCACACATGGAACAATGGGCAGTGACCAAGTCTAGAATGATGCGGCGCACGCACCTTGGCTTTCCGGGTGCGACACCCGTCGCATGCGAGCGAGGTGCGCAGGGCGCGCGCGCGGCGGCGCTCGACAGGAGCGCTGTCCATCACGGCGGTCATCGAGTCCAGCGTGTGGCGGGCCACCACAGCCGGAGAGTCCGCCCGCAGCGTCGACGGGGTGACGACGGTCCAGGGCATCCCCACCGCCTGCGCCTCGAAAGTGCGCTCGGCGTGGTGGGAGGACGGCATGGCAGGACGAGAGGAGTCACTCGTTCATGAATGCGGTGAACGCGGTGTCGTGACTGCGCTGCGACTCCGCCCCTCGTCATGTCAGACCCAATGCCCTTCCTCACCGCGCACAGCTGACCCGTCCATAGGCCGCCCAAGGGCTCCACCAAGAAAAAAGCGCCGCCCCCGCCGCCTGCACTGGGCACCGACGGTCCCGTGCACACCCCCGTGCGTGCCCCGCCGCGTCTTCGCGTGCCCCGCTCACGCAACGCACAGACCCTCGCGGAACAGCTCAACCTCCTCCACCTCCCGCGCCCGTTCAAGTCGACGACGTACGCCAAGAACCCCACCCGGCGGACGAAGAACCTCAAGGCCGTGCTCGGCCAGGAGCGCGAGCGCGAGCGCACCGAACGCGAACGGCGGCGCGTCGCGCGGGAACAGCGCTTGTCGTCCGCCGCCATGGACATGGACGTCGACGTCGACATGGACGGGGGTGGGAGAGACGAGGGAGACGGAGAGGACGATCTCGAGGACGTGCCCACTTGTGCGTACCCCCCCCCACCACACATCGCTCTCTTCCATCTCCCCCCATCCAGACACGTCGATCGAGGCGCCCCCGTCGGTGCTCCCTCCCCGACACTATTGCGATATTACAGGACTCGACGTGCGTTGCCCCATAGTCTTCCTTGTGCACCGCCTGAATCCATTCCAGGCGCCCTACACAGACCCCCGCACCGGCCTCCGATACCATGACAAGAGCGTGTATGACCTGATCAAGCACCTCGTGCGTTCCCCTGTTACTCCTTCAGTCCGCATGCACACACATCGTTAGAGTCCCGGCGTTGCCAAGGATTACCTCTCCGCTCGGGGCGTCAATCCCATCGTGCGATGACCCGTACACCATATGTATATAGCCGTCATGCTAGCTACATGTCCGACCAGCGAATCTATGTAATTTTTTGAGACAAGCTTGCCCTCGCGACATCCTACCGTATTGGATAAAGAACACGAGCCCGGCGTACTATAACACGCATATATGCTAGGTATATATAAGGAACAGGTCCTTGCGTGCCAAGGTCCATACGTCCGGTTATCCAAGAAAAAAAAAGGTTTAGACTGTATACACATGAGTGTCAACCACGCACGGAAAAAAGAAAAAGACGCACGCAAGACGTTCAGCGACGCCAAAGCAGCACCGGCGATCACGCCCATCATCACACCCCGTCGCTCGTCACTCACCGCACTCGACGTCCTGTTTGTCGACGCCGTCGAAGCGGTCACGACCGCAGGAAGCGCTGCTGCGGGCGCAGTCGGCTGCGTCTCGACGCTACCGGTCCCTACAATCACCATCGTCCCGTTGCTAGGCACGCCATTCACGACGACGAACAACAAGGCTGGTCCAGGCGTGAGCAGGTTCGGGTTCGGGGGGACCTGCGAGACGTGGAGGACGTAGGAGCCATCATTGTTGACAGTGTACGTGTTGTTGAGCTGGAGATGGCGCTGGCCCATGTTCATCGCGTGGGTGGAGAACCCGCCGCGGGAGAGGACGACGGTGGTGTTGGCGGCAGCGCCGTTGCCCGACGAGTGCGAGTACGAGGTCGCAGAGACGCTGAGGTTGAAGTAGGCCCCGCCATAGGAGAGTGTCTGGGGCACGCCAGTCACTTGGGGACGGACAGAGGACGAAAAGTAGGGCGGGTAAAATATTTCGGCGGTGTAGGTGGTAGGGTAAACGACGTTGAGCTCGACGTCAATGTTGGGGTTCGACCCTGCGATCAGGACGGACGCATCGGGAAGAAGGATGGCAGTGGAGTGGTACATCCTGGCAATGTTGCTCGACCCGAGGCCCGCGTTGGACCAGCGGGAACCCCTTGGCGCGTTCGGGTTGTAGATGGCAGGTGTCCCGATGGGGCCAGAAGCGAGCGACTGGAAAAAGGGCATCTGGTCGAGAGAAGGGGTGAGGAGGGTGCGGTTAGCGAAGCCAGAGGTGCCGTTGGTGGCGCCGTTGAGGACGAGGAGGGTACCATCGGGCAGGGTGATGAACTGGCCCATGGTGCGGCCCTGGAGCATGTTGTCGTCCTGTTCATAGGTGGGAGAAGAGCCATCCTGAGGTTCCGGCGTGAGACGCTGGCAGTCTGCAGAGGTGGGGTAGGTCCAGGTGTTGATAAACGGCCACGAGTAGTTTCCATAATCGGCGGCGGGCATGTCTGTACCGCCACAGAAGATGAGGGTGGGGGTATAGTTGGTGGCAGGGGTGAGGGGCAGCATGGCGACGGCACCAGAGGCGGGGTAGACACGAGCGACGCCGTTGGGCATGTCGGGCAGGGGGGTCTCAGTGTTGGCGTCGGCATCCCACAGGACTAGAGCGAGGTCAGGGAGGGGCGAAGGAGAGAGTGGGGGACGCACTGGTGGAGAGATTGGCCTGCACGAGGATCCTGCCCGAGGGCATGAGGTAGGTGTGGGCGTACGAGTTGAGGCCCGAGGTGGTGACCATGAACTCCATGACGGTGGCGGCACCTCTGGAGGGATAAAACTCAAAGGTGGGATTAGCGCCGCCGCCCTCGTAGGCGGGGTCGACGTTGGGGATGTTCCTGTTGACATATCCGCCGGAGATGAACCCGCCGACGATGACGACGGTGCCGTCGCCGAGGGCCTCTGCAGCCGCGTACCAGCGCTCCTGCTGCATGGCGAGCACCTGGGGGTTGTCGAACCACTGGCAGGCGGGGTCGGACAGGCTGGCGGGCGAGCATGGGTTGAGGACGCGGATCGACCGTCGGCCGTCGTAGTCGTCGTACACGTCATCGTAGTCGGACGAGGACGGCGGGCCGTAGCCTTTTGGAGGTGTTTGTGTCCCGATTTAGCAAAGAAGCGCGGGACATACCGATGCCAACGGCAGCGTTGCCGCCAAATGTGGCGTAGGATCCGTTCGGGAGATGCATGCCGGACGCACAAAACGAGTTGGTCAGGACCTCCATCGTCGTCGCGTTGTGCATGTCGATGTTCCTGTGCGCGTCCGTTGCAGGCCAGCGACGGAGAGGACGACGAGCACATACCACGCCGAGCCCCACGCCGGGTGCCCATTGATCTGGGCAGCGTTGCCCTCGGCCTTGTCGAGGATGTAGACCATTTCTTCGTTGCCGAGAAACATCTGCGCGAGTGAGTCGGTGTACGCGGGCGGGCAGGGCAACGTACCATCATGGCGCTAACGAGCGTGCTGCCCGCCTGCACGAACGACCCGGCATGCTGGGCAGCGGTGGAGAGGGCGAGGCTGGAGAGGGCCAGCCAGGGTAGTATTGGGGACATGAGGGAGGGGAAGGACAAAGGAACGTCGAGCAAGCGGACCGAGGGAAGAAAAAACGTGGGGCGCGCGGGCAGAATCGAGGGAACGCTTTTATAATAGATCGTCGGATCATGGCAGTGGCCTGTCCTCGTCCCCTGAGCATGCGCGCAGCCGACAAAGACCCGCGGGAAACTCGCTCTCGCCCGCTCCACGACAGCCATGACCATAACATGCATGGCGCTGCCTAGATATGAACAGCGCAGTCATCCCACTGCGGAGCAGGAGAATCGTGCTCAAGCTTCCGCGATGCTACCGTGTCGAGAAACTCGGTCCTGCACGCCGCATCGTCTTGTCGTCCTCTCAACCACACTCCCAGACCCGTTGCCTTTTTCCGCTTTCGTGAGCACGGCCTCCGCGGGGACCTGCCCTCGCTGTTGCCACGAGCGAACAGCCACATCCATCTGGACGGCATCCTGCCAGCACTTGTCAACTTGTTTCAAAAGTATTCTTGGGTGCGCGCTTGTGCCACGACGGGATCGAGGTCCATTCCATTCTTGGAAGGCCATCACTGCGTCGGGAAACGTGGAGGGTGCTGCGTGCGCCCATACAGCATGTCATTTTCAAATCGGGTCAGCATCTCATCGTGCACTCTCCCGTCTGGAGACTTTCAAGCAGGGAGAGACCCCTTCATATCGGTCAACCTTTTTGCCACGTACGCTTAAGAACGCTGGCGGCTTATGTACGTGCTTTTTTTTAGATCAGTACCTGAACGGGGTTTTCCCGGACTCCGTTCGCCGAAACACGACGGGGATTTCAGGGGCTGCGCGCCCACTATGCTTGGCGTACTCCAGGCCTCATACACGCACGAGGATCCCAGCAACACCGAACACGAGTGTTTGGCAGGTCGGACCCATCTAGACCGACGGTAACGTTGAGGCGCGACCGTCAAATTCCGGGCCCGGATCAGTAAGAACCCTAGGAAGCACGACGACTCCCACAGTGAAGCGTAGCGACGGGAAGTAGGGGATCAGCCTCAAGTTCGTCGAGACATCATCCAATCTCGTGGTCAGTCCCCCTCTACTCGGTGTGGACATTCCGCAGGTTCATTCGGGCTGTGGACCGGGAATGGTCAGCATGCAGCAAGGTGCAGACTGAACGGGTGACAACTCGCCGCAACAAAGGGGACGCCATCTCGTTTATGAGGACATGCGATTGCCGCGTTCTCTTGAAAATGACCACGGGATGTGTGTCAGTCGCCGTCTGCGAGGATCTGAGCTTTTTGAGCCGCGCAGACCGTTTTTTCGGGAGGCCATGACAACAGAAATGCAGATAAACGCTATCAAACGTGATTTGCGGGCAACTAAAAAGGCCTATCGTACCTGGCCTTGATAAGCCTGCCAATTGGCCTATCAGAGCGTTTCGGTCGCAGTGCGGCCTGACGCGCGTGCATGCGGGCCTGAGGTTGTTCGATTCCCAACCTGCCGCCATCGCTCTCACCAGTCAACGTGTATTCGCTTGCAACTGCATGAGTAGAACTGGTCAAGCTCAAAATATGAATCTCATCAAGTATGCACATGCATTTTACCTACATAATATCCTGCTGAGCGTGCTAAACATGGTTCCAGGGCGAAAAAAATCACTGTCAAAGGTGGGCTCACAACGCTGAGACCCGGTCTCGCTTAAGCATTCGACTCTCGTCCTCCAGACATCACACTCTACACTCAAGCACGACGCAAACCTCCGCTTGCGAGGCGATTCTACGTCCAGTTTTCCGTGGGTGATGCCTCGTGGTCTACCAACGCGGCCAAGGAGGCAAAGGGTCATACCTCCTGGAATGAGAATGTATCTTTGTGCGCACAACCCCGTCTCTTTCCGCAACGGAGAACTGATTCTCGCCAGTGATGTGAAGGAAGATCGGTCTGCCTTCCTTGTCATGGTTTACCAGATGCACCGCTTCGAGAAGGACAAGGTAGTCGCAACCCTCACTGATACCATTAATGGAATACTGGGAAAATTGAGGGATGGCGGTACAGTACTAGCGTTCTCTGTGGTACGTTGAACTGACGTGATTGCTACGACCGGAAGTATTTGAAGAAACTCTCGAGGATACCTCTGATGGGTCCGATCTGTCGCCGATGACGACCAGATTTACGGTGCTCTCTGAGCTTCAAGCTCCCGAGCCAGTCGGAGAAATCAGGACTCTCCACCCCGGGTCATCGGTTACTGGTTCGCCCGAAGGTGTTAGCGTCAACCAGCCTCAGGTTACCGATATTGTTGCTGCGGCAATCGAAGGGACCAGTAGACTTGGTTCTACACCGCCAGTTGTCGGCCTCGCTGGTTCGGTCGTTGATGATACTACGATTGTGGTAGAGAAAGTGCAGACATTCGAGAATACGTGGAGCATTTTGTTGGATAAGGTCAAGCTATTTAACCAGATCGTCGCCAACGTTGCCCAGGTATTTGCCGTCTTCAGGTTTCGATCATTTCTCTGAACGTCGCATAGATTCATCCCTATGCGTCTCTGGCATGGTCCGTCATTTCATCCGCAACCAAGGTGTGTCCTGTGCATCAGCAGCCATACCACGGCTGATCAGTTGTGATGTTCTGCAGGTGCTCGTAAATCAGAAGGACCACGACGAGCGGATTGTTCGTTTAGCCGGCACGATGAGCGACGTCCTCGCGTTCGTTCACGATGCCGATCCCTTGAGGGCGGTCGAGGTCCACGTCAAGCCCATCACGCTCTTGATCCAGCAGGTGACGGAGTGCGCGTACTTTATCGTCGAATATACCAAACAAAAGAACTTTTGTCAGTCGCCATCCGAGTCTGTTTTATATGGGCAAGATTAACCTTCGTACATAGGGATTCGAACAGCGAAATACGCGGTGTCCGATATCGATACAAGGATCACGAACTACGAGAGCAAGCTGCAAGAGTTGAAAACCGGATTCCAGGAGGGAGTAACGCTACAGACTGGGGTCACAGTCATTCGAATGATGAACGCTGTGGACCACACCGGTAGGCCCTTCCCTCTTATCTCTTCTAATTTTCTCAAGATGGTGGACGCAGCGGAGGCCATTGACCTGAATGATATGCCATATGCGTTCGGGGCGAGGTATACAGAGGAGAAAGGTTGCCTGCCTGGGACTCGCGAGTCGGTCCTCCAGGAGATTTGTGGCATTCTCAATAACCTCACCGAGGGCGCACCACAACTGTGTCTTCTGACAGGTGTCGCCGGGTCAGGCAAGTCCGCTATTGCTCATTCGATCGCTCGGCTCTACGACGAGCAAGAGAGGCTTGCGTCGTCGTATTGCTTTGCCAGTACAGACGTCGCGAGGCGGAATCCTCAGAATCTTTTCAGCACTATTGCACGGGATCTATGCGACCACAATGTTCAGTACAGATCTGCGCTGTGGGAGGTAGTGAAGGACAATCGAGCTCTTCGCACGTCGTCATCACCGTCAGAGCAAATCAAGCGGCTCCTTGTCCAACCAAGCGCACGAGTCCATCCCGTGGGGCCACTCGTCGTCGTTGTGGATGCCCTTGACGAGAGTGGTGATGCGGACGATCGTCGACAACTCCTGGATACGCTATCGAAACACCTCGTGGAACGCGACCTCCCAGCCAACCTTCGCTTCCTCATCACCACTCGTCCAGAGAACGACATCATGAATGCACTCTGCTCTGGCCCACAAGTCGCTCGTATACACTTGGGAAATGTCTCGAAGGTCATGATCGACGAGGACATTCACAAGTTCATCTATCATTCACTGCATCAGTGCACCGAGCTCAACTTGTCGTGGCCTGACGGTGGTTGGTGTCAACTCCTCGTAGAGCATTCTCAGCGGCTGTTTCAGTGGGCGTCCACCGCGTGCAGATTTATTACAGGGGACAGCGCTACTGGGCTCGATGTATGTGAGCGGCTTCAAATAATCCTCAAAAGCAATGATGGTGAAGGACTCCGTCCACTCGACAAGCTTTACCGAACAATACTAGAACGACGGTTTACGATACCGGACGCTCGGCGGCGGTTTCAGGATGTGATGGCCGTTGTCCTTGCCCTGCACGAACCGCTATCGCTATCTTCCCTCTCCGCTCTCTTTGGCAACGGTTTGAAAGCGCGAGAGATCATCAAGCCGCTTGGATCATTGCTCGACGGGGTAGACGATGAAGAAAAACCTATCCGTCCACTTCATACATCATTCCATGACTTTTTACTCGATGA
The DNA here is from genome assembly GCA_038089975.1 of Boletellus ananiceps. Taxonomy (NCBI): domain Eukaryota; kingdom Fungi; phylum Basidiomycota; class Agaricomycetes; order Boletales; family Boletaceae; genus Boletellus; species Boletellus ananiceps. The sequence goes on along the minus strand of JBBPLV010001002.1, from coordinate 2,011 downwards.
GGGTCGTAGTTTGTCTTTTCATATCCATATCCTGCCCCAACACTCCCTCTCCCTTGGGCGAGCATTGATTGGATGCATGCGCGACAAGCTCAGGTTCAACATGTGTGACCTGAAAGACTCCCGAGTATTCAATGTTGCTGTTCCCAACCTGGAAAACCAGGTAAAGACTGTCATCCCCCCCCACCTCTCATATGCATGCCAATACTGGATGGACCACATACAACATGTTGAACATACTCCAGAATTGTTGGAAGCAGTCAGTCTCTTCTTCAAGATGTTTTTCCCCTACTGGCTTGAAGCCATCAGCCTCCTCTCCCTATCTTCATCATCTCCCATTCTATCTGCCCAAAAGACTTGCATTATCCTCATGAATTGGACCAAGGTAAAATTGGACTTGGTGATGAGTCCAAATTACTGATTTTAAGTGATTCAAGGACAAAGAGATGACCAAGTTAGCCTCAGAGGCTCACCAGTTCATCCAAGTGTTTGCCCCTGTCCTCAGGGAGTCTGTTCCTCACCTGTATCTGTCAGCCATGCCCCAGACACCCACTGGCTCTTCACTCTGCCCACTGTGGGCAGATCACTTGCAGAAGCATGTTTCTATTCCTTCTGGGCATCCAGTCAATTGGCCTGCAGAGGTTCTTTTATTACAGGGGCACATGGGTTCTGTCAACTGTGTTGGCTACTCACCAGATGGTGTTCACATTGTCTCTGGCTCACAGGACAACACTATCATGATTTGGGATGCAGCCACTGGAGAGTGTGTAGCTGGTCCATTTGAGGGGCACACAGATTATGTCACCTCTGTTGGCTACTCACCAGATGGCACCCACATTGTCTCTGGCTCTTGGGACAACACTATCAGGGTTTGGAATGCAGCCACTGGTGTGTATGTGGCTGGTCCGTTCAAGGGGCACACACATTGGATCACCTCTGTTGGCTACTCACCAGATGGCATCCACATTGTCTCTGGCTCTTGGGACAGCACCATTAGGGTTTGGAATGCAGCCACTGGTGTGTGTGTGGCTGGTCCATTCAAGGGGCACACACATTGGATCACCTCTGTTGGCTACTCACCAGATGGCATCCACATTGTCTTTGGCTCTTGGGACAGGACTCTTGGGATTTGGAATGCAGCCACTGGTGTGTGTGTTGCTGGTCCATTCAAGGGGCACACAGATAGGGTCACCTCTGTTGGCTACTCACCAGATGGCACCCACATTGTCTCTGGCTCACAGGACAACACTATCAGGGTTTGGAATGCAGCTACTGGTGTGTGTGTTGCTGGTCCATTCAAGGGGCACACAGATGAGGTCAATTCTGTTGGCTACTCACCAGATGGCACCCACATTGTCTCTGGCTCAGAGGACAACACTATCAGGGTTTGGAATGCAGCTATTAGAAAGAGTGTAGCTGATCTATTTGAGGGGCACACAGATGAGGTCACCTCTGTTGGCTACTCACCAGATGGCACCCACATTGTCTCTGGCTCTTGGGACAACACTATCAGGGTTTGGAATGCAGCCACTGGTGTATGTGTGGCTGGTCCATTTGAGGGGCACACAGATAGGGTCACCTCTGTTGGCTACTCACCAGATGGCATCCACATTGTCTCTGGCTCACAGGACAACACTATCAGGGTTTGGGATGCAGCCACTGGAGAGTGTGTGGTTGGTCCATTTGAGGGGTACATAGATAGGGTCACCTCTGTTGGCTACTCACCAGATGGCACCCACATTGTCTCTGGCTCTTGGGACAACACTATTAGGGTTTGGAATGCAGCCACTGGTGTATGTGTGGCTGGTCCATTTGAGGGGCACACAGATTCAGTCACCTCTGTTGGCTACTCACCAGATGGCACCCACATTGTCTCTGGCTCTTGGGACAGCACCATTAGGGTTTGGAATGCAGCCACTGGTGTGTGTGTGGTTGGTCCATTCAAGGGGCACACAGATAGGGTCACCTCTGTTTGCTACTCACCAGATGGCATCCACATTGTCTCTGGCTCTTG
>JBBPLV010001001.1:0-12317 GCA_038089975.1 Boletellus ananiceps | reverse complement strand
ATCCTACCATCAATCTTGCATGCTATGCCAACCCCTTCCCACATCATACAACCCCACATCATCAAAGAACCTCCTCCAAACTTGACTATTCCCTGTACCAACCTATCACTTAGGCCCTCTTCTGCCTTTTTCCATATCCACCTCTTGTCATCTGACCCAATGCAATTGATCTTTGTCTTATCTGACCATATAACTCTCTTCCAGTCCTCTACAGTCCAGTGTTGATGGCTCTCTGCACAGTCCAGTGTTACAACATTGGACGCGGTCTACGGTTTGCGCTATCACTCGTCCTTGTTCCATCCTTCCACCTTGCCTTCCTACTTAGATGACGCTACCTTTCCAGCATTCCCTTTGTATCCGCTGCCGGATAGGGACTCTTGATTTACTACTTCCGGTATGCTCCACTTTCTACTCTCGGACACACCGCCCTCCCACAGTATCATCTCATTATTGATGCTGCGTCTCCCCACGATCCATACTAGGCATCTCTTCGTTACTATACCAAGAATTACTACATTAGCGAAGTACAGCTCTACCTAGGTATTTAAACCGTGCCCTGTACGATACTTGTCCTCCAGCTAGTTCTGCGCAATCCTACGTGCAGTCTCTGGCCGTCCGCGAGTCCGACCCCAGGATAGCGAGCTTCGACTTTGATTAGTCTTCGTCCTACTATTGAGTGGACGCTGTCCGAGTGTTACCTACCGGAAACATAGGACCTTCGAATTGACAATAGGAGATTGTACGCAGACGGCGTAACATCCAGTCTAGCTTTTTATGAATAGAGGTGAGACAAGGACATTTCTTCTTCACTACAGCCTTTGTGCCTGCTTTCCTCAAGTGCCAATGAACAGTCTGGGAAGAAATTGTATGGTTCTTGACATCCTGAAGGGTTTTGATAACCTGGACTACATTTTCATCCTTTCCAGTCTCAATGAGACAAATAGCATGATGCATGTTAACAGGTGTTATGAGGCTAGGATGACCACCAGAGGATTTATTCAGGCCAGGACAATATTTGGAGTGAATTTTACTAATGGTAGAGTGGTAGACACCAGTAGAATGAGAGATTTGACAAGTGGATTGACTCAAATCCAGGAAAGAGATGATTTAATTGATTTGAGCAGTAGAAAGGGATTTCATAGTGGTAGTAGTGGATCAAGAGTGATGTTGTAGTGTATTTGTATTGTGTTGAACTTGTTATGAGTCACATGATTCATTGCTTATGTCAGAACATCTCAGAACATATTAATTTTAAATTTCTCAAGTCAGTAACAAAACTGTTATAATGACATGGCCAAATTAAAATGACCATATCTCTACTTGTTTAGGATCATATCACATGATCAAAGGTGCTATAGATAGCTAGGAGTGTCTACTACATTTCAGCTCCCTCATGCTAAATGGCATTCCCACACCCTGACATGTTATACTACATATACTGCAACACAGCCCAACATTGCAACAGTTTTGTTGCTCAGTGTAAATGCTCATTTTGTCCTTGTATGACAGTTTTCCTAACAATTCTGACTTGTTCTGATAGAACAAGATATCACACTCAGTAGGATGGGACTTGCACTAGAGAACAAGGGAATCAGTCTGTGTAGTCATCCAATGAATTGTAAATTGTCTGGGATGTTGTCACATCCCATGTCAGTCCAACCCCTAATTCCACTCCTCCGACCCTTCCTCCGATCCAGTACCCCTAATTCCGACTCTGTATATATTCCAACTCCTCTGTACATCTCCAACTCCATTTCCAAACCCCTATGTACTTCTGTTATCTCTGTTTAGTTAGTTCTGCACCTAGACTTCGCCCACGGCTGTGTATGCAGCACCGGCATTCTCCTACCTGGAAGCACAGCTCTGGAGTAGTTTCCCTTCCGCCTCCGTCTCTGTCATCCACCTCAGTCATCCCAGTACATAGCCTCGGACTCCAAAGTATATAATCCCTGTACTTACCTTTTGTACACTCCAGTCTGAATATCAAATATAGCCATCTTCTCCTATCCTCTCTTCAGTCTTCCTCCATCAGATTCCATCTCTGACATCTCCATCCTCCTCCGTCTGACCTCTGACCTCAGAGGACTGAGAGCACGTAAGGGTACAGCGTGCCACCCCACATTGCTGAGACCAACGTCCCCAATACCTCTGACCTTCCGGACTCCTCTCATCCCTCTTGACCTTCTGTCCATACCTCCGACTGACCAGAGCAGAGCAGAGAAGAACGTGCTCTAACAGATGTCAGATATGGGTGAAGTGATCAGTCAAGTGTGTTCAGTAGATTGTGAGTGCAATCCATGACTGGCCCCTCTGCCATGAGCACTAGTTGGATGGGTGATGGTTGTGAGAGATGGCTAGAGCTCTTCATAGGGATTCATCCGGAGGGTTGATAGACAATGAACTACCTGATGTGGACAGGCTGACTAGCATGTTTGTGGACACTATACAAGTATGACTAAGTCTTAAGGTTTAGACTCCACTTGAATTTGCAGCATGCTGAACCTTCTGAAATTCAGCCAGAGTCTTAGTCAAGGTCCAAGTCAGAGCTGTCAGCTAAGCTAATGAGTGTAGCTATTGTTTTTGTCTTGATCTCCATTACCAGCAATGATTGATAGTACAACATCCTGCCAGCAATCAACTCATCCTGATCATTTATACAACTTATCCACCCTCAACATGCAAGATTATGATATTGGCCAATCAGATGTGTCCATTCCATGACTGTATACTTGTCACATATCAAACCTTTACCAACCACATATTTCATTTCACTTGTCTTGCAGATCTAGTACTATCATAGCAATGTGGACATCAGCAAACCCAGGGGATACTGTCCAGTACTAGATAGTATCATAGTGCTCATAGTAAAATCCTATGTGGACAGTGCTATGATAGTCTGTGATAGGCTATGACAAACTATCAAGCTATGACATACTGTGACATGCTATGAGATTCTTACACACTATGAACTACTATGAACTACTATGAGATATTGTAGAACACTGCGAGATTCCTATATTAGCAAATTATCACATAGCTAATAGATTCCCACATATCACAAACAAATATAAATCAAAACAAATATATTTATATAACTATAGTAGATACATACAAATATATTACAATACATGACAAATCTACCATTACAAACAACTACAAACCTAATATATCTGTATATAAACAAAAGGACAAATAGTCAACAATAATGTAACAGATATTACTACCAATTACTTACCAAAAAGTGTAGTGAAAAGAGTAGGATTTGAGTAGCTCTTTTTATGAAAGAAAAAATATGTTGTGAAAAAAGTTGAGTGGCATGTTCAAGCTCTGACTGAATTAACTGGAGCAGTCCAAGACACCTAGTAGTAGGTTAGGGTTATGTTTATGGGAATAGCACCCTCACAAAGTATGGACTCATTGCAGGTACAGACAGGATATGTATATGAGTGCTTACATGCTCATGAGGTTGGCCCTAGAGACTATAGGCAGGGATTTTATTTATCATATATATACTATTTATACAGTTGATAACCCAAATTGCTCACAAACATAAAGATGATAGAGTGCAGGAGGTGGTACAACAGGTGGAAATGAAGCCAAGTGGTGGGGGGTAGTGATGGGATACAATCAATCAATCAAATGATAGGCATTGATGTGGTGGGGGTGGGACACTAACAGTGCCATGCCAATATTGTCATCGTAGTTGTTGTCATATCAATTGTCATTGCTAAGTGGTGGTAGTGGGACCATAGTTGTTGTAGTCATGATGGTACTATCATTGTTGATGGTGGTGGAGAACATGTTGTGTTGCCATTGTCACAATGACTGTGTCATTGTTGGCAGTGGGGAATGCATTGTGTCACCATTATTGTCATGACAGTCATTGGATGACATGTTGGCACAAAAAGAGGGGGTGACATAGACATATAGGTGAGGGTGAGGATAAGGGTGTGGGTGACAAGCACAAATGGCATCATATTGTCTGTAGTTGTGGTGATGGCTGGATGATGGATACACAAACAATATCATGTTGTCACCATCATCATCATCATCATGGTTAAATAGTGGGGAGCACAAATGGCATCACAGCATCATGGTTGAAAGGTGGTGGTGGTGGCACACAAATGACATCATGTCACCACCATTGTCATGGTTAGATGTACTTGTGGTGGCAGTGGGGAATAGGTGGGGTGGGGGTGGCAAGTTGGTATGAAACAAGAGTTGTTATCTGAGTCTGAGAATATGATTGTCATGCAGGTAGATGAGGATGAGGGCAGGAGTACCAAGAGCAATGGAGTGGGACTCAGAGAACAGTATTGTAGACCATAGTGTCTGTTGTCATTGTGACTGCTGGTTGATAGTAGCAGTGGATGGCAATAGAGTATGAATGCCATTTTAAATAGGACATTGTCAAAAACCATTGTTACTGGATGGTGATAGTGATGGGGTCTAGGACACAGTTGTCCTATTGAGCCTTGAGGTTGAATGTCAGTGGGCAGAAGATGACAGATACAAGATTTCTATTTTAGAAACATGGTATGAGAGGCCACCATGTGATCCATCATAGGGTATAGGGAGCCCAGGTGCAAGTATATATATAAGACCTGGTACACCATAGGCTACAGGCTTCTCAACCCACTATGCCCCACATTTCTGATCATCAGCAACTCTTAACTCTCCTCCAAGATGCCTATCAATCATTTTCTGTTCTTGTCTATATTGACATACTTCAGACTGCCATTTCAAAGGCTTTGGCTGGGTTGAATCTTCTAGTGGTTCTAACACCTTCCAAGGCCTGGATTCTCACTATGGTTCCAACATTACAATGTCTTCCATTACTCCATCCAACTCCAACTCCTCTGACTCTGAGTTTGTTGTATATGAACTCTTATCTGACACCTCAAATGATGAGTTACTTATAGAGAACCCAGTTTTTCTTGAGTTTCAAGACAATTGGCCAGAATGCAAGAGGCAGTTATACAAACCCATGTTCTTAATCCTCATCCAAAACCTGCTTGTGCTCTACAAATCCAACTCTTGGATAAGTGGAGAGATTCTCATCCAAATCTTTTTCAGCACAAGCTGAAGGTTAGTCCTGAGGTCTTTGATCAAATCTAGGCATATCTTGAAGACCATCCTATTTTCCACAACAACTCCAATAATGTCCAGCTTCCTGTCAAGACCCAGCTTTCCATTTACCTCAATACACTAGGACATTATGGAAATGCTACAACTACTCAGGATCTAGCTGAGTATAGAGGTGTTTCTGTTGGTACTGTACAAAACTGCCAGAAACATGTTATAGTTCAATTCTGGTCCTACATGACAGGTTTATTCATTTTGACATACAAAATCCTAAAAACTGCCAGAAGCAGGAAAGAGCACAAAACTATGTCTAGGAGAAGACCTGTACAGAATGAAAGAGAGGGTTTTTATATATAGATGGTACTCCCTTTAACTTATATCAGAAGCCTGGATTGCATGGAGAGGGCTTTTATAATTACAAGTCAAATTATTCTCTGTCAGATCAGGTGAGCATTCACTTTATTAGTTACATAAATGTAATACTAATTTACTTTCAAGGTTGTCCATGATTCAAATGTCTTTCAATGCACTCAATGTGCTCATGAGCCAGAAAAAAATTTCTATCAAGGAGAGTGGCTTGGGCTGATACTACATACCTATTACAGACTTTCTCCTGGTTGATATGGTCTATGGTATGACTCCTCTATTTTTACCCCATCTATGTTTCCTTCTTTCATCAATGACACTACCTATCTGGTGTTCTCACTATATCTGCCATTAGATAGAGACTCTTCCTTCTGAGGTACTATTCCCTTCTGCTTCAGAAAGTTCCATTTGTAGTATTTCTACTTCTGGATATATTGCACCATTCTTTCACAGTGATGTCTCTTTATTATTGCTGCATCTCCCATAGTACCACACTAGGCAATGCTCAATTTCCACTACAAGTATTTCCACTTATATTGAGTACCAATCTACCTAGGTATTTATATGTGTCCTGTACAGTAGCTGTTCTCCAGCTAGTTCTGTGCAATTCAATGTGCAGTTTCTTGCCTCCATGAGTCCACAAGTGGATAGCAAGTACTAGATCTCTGTTAGTCCTTACACTACTATTGAGTGTGCACTATTCCACCAACCAATTGGAACCCTTGTCTAGAAACACTTGGAACCTCCAGAACCCCTCCAGAACTATATCCAGAACCAACAGAAGATGCTAGGAACTACATGTTTGTATAACAATACCTATCTCAAAAATGGTATGTTGTTCCCTTCAAGAGGCCTACAGCAGGAAGCTTGGATCATAATCAAAAGGTCTTCAACTACCACTTGTCAAAGGTCTGTTACATGCTTCAAGTTCAAGCTTGATGGTTACTTATTTTTTCATTTTTTAGATTTGTGTTTGGTCAGAGCACTTTTTTAGCTCTTTGAAAAGCTGATTTCAATCTTTACAGGAGTTGCATTTGAAAATCCAGAACACAGATGATTTGGATTATACAAATACTTGGATCTGATGTGTTTTAGTTCTTCACAACATGATCCTGAAGATTGAGCAAGACTTGGACATTGTTACGATTTCTTTCCTCTACCCGCACGTGATGCTCTTGTCTTGTCTTCGTCCTATTCGCTCTCGCGTTCCAGGTCTTTTCCTTTACACTCATGTTCACGTTCTACTCTTGTGGAACGTTCTCGAAGTATCCATTCTTCCGTTGTAGTCATTCTCGTTTATGTCCACGTCCGATTCAACTCAGACCTTCCAATTTAGTCTTCTCTTTTGTTCCTCTCTATTCTTGGTACATGGTCTGTGCACGGTTTCCCCACGTATATAAACCTTAGCTACAGCTCATATACCTTATTCTTGATCTGCGCAATTCAGCATAACCTTGAGTCACCCATAGTCTGAGTCCCCTCTTCCGGGTCCTCATCTCTGTCTCTTAGTCCGGTCTTGCGACCGTATAGTCTCTAGTTCCCCTCGGGCTGAGTCGTACCTCTTCGTGAGTGTCCTGCCCGTCGGTTAGTCCTAGTCTCAAACCTCGAGGTACGCCCTGCATAACAGACATATTATCAGTAGCTGAATATACTAAAGTCTATAATCAATATGAGGAGGAATATGAGGAAGAGGAAGGACCTCCTAAAAATGAAGAAGATGGTGGTGAACAAGTAGCACCTGCTAGGAGAACAGAGGGTCAGACATTTTGTCATAGGTTTGTGAATCACTTGCTTCAGAGCTTACATAATTGAAATACATGCCAAGATCATAGTTTAATCATACACATATAAACATGTCTTTTAAACACATAGTGAATATAGTGATATCTAAAGTATACTGACAACATGAAGATATAAGCAACACAGTTCAGAAGGGCAACTAGACAACAGCAATAGTAACAACTTGATGATGGTGATGACAACAAGCAAACTACTCACCACCTTTTCAAAGGAGCCCAAGCTCAAGTTTCTTCAACTCAAGCTTGAGCTCCAGCTGCTTTGTCTCTATCTCCATATGCTTTGTTTTTTTATCTACCATGTCATATTCATGAGTCAGTTTCCTTGCATGTTGCTCACTCTCAAACTTACATCATTCTTCATCTAGCCAGGAGTGCTCTACCTTCAACCACTTTGCATGCTCCAGCTTGTTGTTCTTGTCATTTGACTTCTGTTCACATTGAACTATCAGCTCCTTCAAGAGGTTGGCTAAACTTGACTTAATTTGTGATGTAGCACATTCAAGGGGCATCTCATGATGGTGCTTGCAGAATAAAGTGATGGATACAGAGGATAATGAAGTCATGGAATTGTCTGAGTCAGTGGTCAACTGTATTGTCTCACCATCTACCTGACAGCACTTCCATGATGAAGCATTGAATGTCACCATAAGTGGGATGTCTGTGTCATTGGAGACTACATCACCAAATGACATGTTTTGGAACCTGAGATGGGTGGACACATCTGAGTCAGACAAGTCAAGAGTTGTATCCCACTGTTGTTGGACAAGGAGTGGGCACACTGCAGTTTGTGATAGAGATGTGGTATGGTATCAAGGGGAGGACTTGTGATGATGTCTAATGGAACGAAGAAAGAGTTGATCAAAAGGAAGCATCAGGGACTGAGATTTGAGGTGATAAGGGGGATTGATATGTATAGAATCTTCATTGAGGTCAATAACATGATAATGGAGGGTGTCATAGAGGTCATCATCTGGAAGGGGTGAAGGGGGGCATGCAAGGATATTGTCATTATCATCACCAAAGCCATCAGTATTGTGGCTGTAATAATCAAGGAGTGATGTCCTAACAGGATCAATCAAGGGTGACAGTGGTGGTGTGGGATCAAGAGTGGAATCAATAGAGGGAGGAGGTGTGACACTACCTGCTTCTACTTCCTTGCCCTCCTAGATCTCACCATCCTTGAGATCACCCTTGCATACAGACTGGCTTGGCTTGATCATGTGTATGAATGCATAGCATAACTGCTATCAACTGTGGAAAAGATCACATTGATGGCAAGGTTGTTCCACCAAAAACCATGGAGGTCTTACCACCACAGGAAGTCCTTTATGATGGCATTTGAAGGATTAGACAATCACTGTAGCTAGAAAATTTGTATGGTGAATAACAATTAGTGGGTGTGAAGTGAAGAGTAGATGATATATTTGACCCAGGGGTTTTGTAGGTCAGAGATAGGATGAAAGTGTTACCCTTAATGACTCTCTGAGTGAGCAATGAGCAATCCAAGATAGAGAAGAGCAGTCCAGATGAGTTCCAGACTAAAGCAAAGTACAAGAAGGTAAGAGGAAGCATAGACAGTAGTAAGAAGCATAGGGGTCAACAAGTATGACACTTGAGGATGATGATGAATATAGTCAGATGAGTTCTGATAAGGACAAGCAACAATAGATAAAGGAAGCTAAGATGGTATTTGTCATGACAACACTTTATAGTCTGGGCATACTCAAGACTGTCAACTTGTTGCTAAGCTAGTGACAGGAAGGTCAAGTCTAGATAAAGGTATAGCACATCATCCCATTGTAGAAACAGCACAATAAGTACAGAATGAGTATAAAAGATGTGAAAGAAGTTATGGGAACAAAGTACAGGAAGTGAAAGCTTGGTCTGACAATAGTCAGACTGGAAGGTAAGGCATAGGAACAAAACAAAACATCAGAACAAAAAGTACAGACTAGGTATATACTTAGAAGGTCTAAGGAACATCTACATGGCACATGTGAGTCACATGTAACAATGGGAAGCCTGCATATCACATGTTGTAACCATAAGGAACACTGGTTCCCTACAATAGTAAAAGACACTTACCAATAATATTTTTACTCTGTGGATCACCAATGAGATCCTTGCAAGATTGACTAGCTTCCATCTTCTCAAGATTCTTGTTGTATTTGTTGTACTTCTTCTTGATTCTGATGGTGGTGATCAGTATTTGTGAACTTAAAATAAAATAAAACACATCTATAATGGTGATTCATCATTGAATTGGCTGAATAAAGAGATGCAGATCAGATTTGGTAAAGGGTACATATACTAGATCCTCCTAGAAGATGTATTTAGAAATTTTGATGTAGAAAACTTTCTTTGCAATGCCAGACTGCTTCTTCAACCACCCTTCCTCCCTGGTGCCCTGTGTAGAATCTAAAAACAACTTCAAATAAGATGGCTCATTGTCCCTACACTACTCAACAAACCAATCAGTATGATAGCTGTTAGGACCATCCTAGTAGATATTTCCAGGTAATTGGTGATGATGGCAGATTTGGATTTGGATTTCAAGGCTAAGGCTGAGGCTGAAGTACTTGATAGGGAGTGATAGGTGAACCACAACCCCTGTCTTGTTCATATGAGACAGCCATGGTGTGAGACATTCAGATATACATCAATATCTTGTAGCTATATCAATACAAAAAAACAGGAATGTTGAAGCCTACCATTAGGCATTTCAGGCTACTCCAGTTAATTCAGTTAGAGCTTGAACATGCCACTCAACTTTTTTCACAACATGCACTTTTTCTTTCATAAAAAGAGCTACTCAAATCCTACTCTAAGACCTACTATTGAAAAAGATATGAGAGATGATAGCAGTTGAGAGAAGAGAAACTATGGGAAATTTTTCAAGAGAAACTGGTTTATATACAATAGCTCAAAAAAGTGTCCCAATATTTGGCTATTTTGGAAAGACTTGACATTTGTAGGAGAACCAAAAGGAATTAGCACTAACTCTTGCTAGATCATTAATAGCCCTAACCCCTACCCTGAAAGTGAGCCCTTAGTCAAGTGATTTGGTTGTCATGGCACTGAGATATAACCACATTAAAATGACATGTCATTAGGACACTTATTTGACCCTGATATTATTAGCTATCATTTAGTAAATAACATAAGATTCTGATGGATGCTGTGCTTCAACCCTGTCTGATTATATCACTTATATAATTCTACATGATATAAAAAGCAGAGATACCATCCAGCTAACTCTACTTCATCATGAAATCCATTCCCTCCTCTATTAGAGCTAATATTCTTTTTCTCTCTGAATCTGGCCTTTCTACTAGGCAAATATCCTTCAAAACTGGTCTGGAGAAGTCTACTATGGCCAGGGTTATCAAAGAGATCCACCCAGGCAAGGAAAACATCAAATTAGGATGTCCTTCCAAACTTTCTCTATTATGCTCTCCTATTTTTCCTGGTATTTTTCTGCCTTTTTCTAGCTCAATCCAACCATCCTATGCTTTTATATAGATTTTGTCCACTTATCTATTCTGCATTCAAGCTTAGCTAGCCTAATTGCCCCTCATGTATCATAGACCTGGTCCAGACTCATCTAGACCACTCTGGAGTCATTCCAACTCATACTGACTCACTCTAACACATGGTTAATACATGTCTATCCTAGTAATCATGACTGACACATGACTGACACAGAGTCATGCTGTCTCTACACAGGTCTGTGCAGGTTTGCACAGCCTCACACTGCCACACATAGCTGAACCACTAGCTCATCTCAGTTCAAGATCTAGATTATCCAATTTGGGTATATGACTCATTGCACAGCCACATGATCACCATAGCCACATTCACATAGTGACCTCATGTTGATCCTTATGGCCCCTGTCCATAGTAACCACTCTTGTATGACTCATTCCTCATCATCCTGTACTCTACACATGTTTGTCTCATGTACATCTGACTCATCTTGACTCAGGTAGACACAGGATATTGTTAGATTTAGTGTATATGAATGTAAACATTAGAAAGGTATATAAGGAACACCCCCAGCTCACAAAGGACCTCAGTCTTGTCCTCTTGAGTTTGCCCACTCAGCTCTCTCTCAATCATAAGTCTCCTTGCTCCTAAAAGCTGCTTACTCAGCAGGGCTGGTAAGTGGTTGTTTCATCCTCCTACTGATAAAAGGAGAATTGTCTCTAGTATCACCTCTAGTGTCATATCCCATGTCTGCTCTGGACCTCTGAACCATGTCCACTCGAACTCCAGTTTGTTTCTACCTTAGATGCTTTCTGTACAAGTATTGGACTCCTGTCTTGTTTCTCCTTTTGTCTCTCTGTTTCTCTAATCTCCATTTAGTCTAGCTCCACTCGTAGATTTCACCTGCAGGCTGTGTTCTCTATGCAAAGCACAGCTCTGGAGTACTTTCACTTGCATTCCAGCTTACTGATCTTTGACTTACCAATCGTACATATCTCCGTTAGTAATACGCCTCTGTACTCCATATATAAACTCTGTACTTTACACTGTACACCTCAGTTTGAATATCATATTAGTCTCCTCTTTCCTACTCCTCAGATTATCCGTCAGATTCCATCTCCAACAGTCTGCTCCTCCATCTTCCAAAATACCAAGACATGAACACGCAAGAGCATAGCGTGCAACTCCACATTGCTGAAGCCAACATCCTCACCACTCTGTCCTCTCATCCCTTAGTCTTGTCCCCTCCTGCACCTCCAACTGACCAGAGTAGAGCGAAGAGGAGCTGGACTTAATATCTAGCAAGGTTGAAAATGCTATCCAGACTACCCATCTCATCAATTCTGCCCTCTCCTCTCCTGTCTCTGCTCAGACTATTAGGAATGTCCTCAAGTCTGCATCTCTCAAGGCTGTAGTCAAGAAAAAGAAGCCACTCTTATCTGTGAAGCATAGGCAACATAGGCTAGCCTTTGCTCTCAAGCACCAACACTGGACTGTGGAGGACTGGACTAGGGTCATTTGGTCAGATGAAACCAAGATCAACAGGATTGGATCAGATGGAAGAAAATATGTGTGGAAATT
>JBBPLV010000999.1:0-12338 GCA_038089975.1 Boletellus ananiceps | reverse complement strand
ATCTGCCATTATTTGCTCACCCAATGGTTGTTTGTCCCATTCAGAACTCAACTCTTTTGGAAGAGCATCAACAGCAACCATAACAGAAGTGGAGGGAGGTGCAGTGCTATGGAAAGAATACATCAGTAATGATAGCTACAACATATACTATCACACTTGCAAAAGAAAAGGGTGGCTCCATATCACTGTCTGGCCATCCTCTGATAGTTCGCCAGAACATGTGATTTTAGATTCATCGCCGACACAAACAGTGACGCGGAAGTCTTGTTTTGGAAGACGGGATGAGACAGCCAATTGATTGACTATGAAAAGGTCAGCGTACGTGAGCGAGGTTTATCAACCAGTGAGTAGAAACGGACCTGTGACTTGGAAAGTGACCTTGTCAGGCTCGTTCTGATCCATTGAGGGAGTACAGGCTTGGATAAAAGAGTGATAAAATGGACTAGTTGGACAGGAAGTCGGGTAGAGATGGTGGAAAATTTCCAGACGCCCAAAAATACAGTGATACAACAAGAGTGATAAGAGTGAGACGGAAGGGCAGGCAACAAACTTGGATGGAAAATTGGTTACGAAACAGTAGATAAGACCGCAAGGAAGTCAAGTGGCAGGCGCTCAAACCTGGGGGCGCAGTATGAAGTCTAGCGGTAGTCGATCCAACGGGAGACGAACGGAGTTGAAATGCTTGCAGCGCGGGCAAGCGAGACAACAGGGGTCAAAACTAAGGCCGTGGCAGTAACGAGGTAAGGGGAGGGGTCGGATGATGGATCTGGATCGGGTAAGGATGGTTAATGCGGGGGATGCTCGGAAGTGAAAGCCAGGGAATTGAAGCGAAGTCGGAAAACGTTGGGGGGGTATTTCATATATGGATGGAGAGGACAAAGTAATGGGAAGCCGGCAAGACGAGAATACAAATGTCAGCTGTGGATCGATTGAATGGGCAGAGACGAGTTTGGAGGCTCTGGCCGGGAAGATTCGGAATGCGGGGGCAGACTGCTACAATCCGAGAGAAGAACGAGGCTATGAGGCTACAATAAGATTACAGGACGAAGAACACGATTGAATCGACCAGATGAACGGATCGACGACAATAGTCAAGTGGCAATGGTAAGCGATCAGGAACCTGTTACGACGACGACGTTCAGCAATGATGACACTCACGTAGTCGATTGGTAACGATAAGTGATAGGGAGCCTGTTATGAATGGAATTTGGGGTTGAGAGCAGAGTAGGAACCGATCTGGAAGCCGGAAACGACGTGCTGGCAGTCCCAGACAGCGAGGTTGGCGCGCGAGGGCGGTCAGACGAGGTGTGAATGATGTAAGCAGCACATAATTAAATGACCACGTGACATCGTGTGTACCATGGAGGCATACGATCATACCCGTGAACATACAAAAGATACACCGTGGCTTGTAGCATCAACCGTCAATTCATCCCGATCCAACACCTACATTCTGCCCGCGGTAGGTATGCCCTGTTGCGGCTGCTCCTTTGCAATAGTTTCCTTGTCTAGCAGTGTGCGTCATGATGCTTGATTTCGTGTTATACCCTTTTGCACGCATACGGGCACGTTGGAGTTGAGCGCAAAGGAAGAGAACAGTCATGTTAAATTTTTAAAATCGAGAACTTGGGGACCATCTAAAAGTGTACTGATATGGTGTTATGTGCCATCTTCCGATCCAGCTGGAGATCTGACTAGCACTGCAATGGAGGCACGGGTCATAAGTCGACGTCATGGTGGAATTCATACAACTCACAAGGTACAGACCAGACGACCGTGAACACAAGAGCAGGACCAAAATTGGAGAGTGAGGAATGCAGGTACAGTATACAGGGGTGTGAATGTAGGATATCTGGCACGAGATCGAACGAAGCGAAGTTCAGTGGAGAGGGGGAGACGGAAAGTAGAGTAAAACAGAGACAGGTTATCAGACGCAGCAGGAAGGACCAAGAGGATGGGGCGATCACAGGGAGGCTCGGATGATGGAAAGCTAGAGGCAGGAACTAGTGACAGTGCTGAGGACAGGGAAGAACAGGAGATTAGTGTAGGTAAATCAGTGCGCGAGAAGAGACGGAAGACAGGTAAAGGGATCCTGGGCGCGCGAACAGGAACACAGGGAAACTCGACTGACAGATCCCGACGAGAAAAGACGATGCGAGGCTGAAACACGAGGATAAGCCAGCGAGTACGAGAAAAGGGACCAGATCGAATGAGGGATGCGTGATCGCAGCGCAGACTCATGTAGTTGGTGATGGAGACAAACGCAGAAACCAGGGGAAATCTAGAGCGGTATGAAGCTTGAAGACTGGACCAAAGACTAAAGAGATACGAAGACATCGACAGTAATGCGGTTGGCACAGCGAATTGCAAGGTCGGTACAGAATGGCAGGTGGTGGGGAGCATACCAATCGTATAACCCAATTCATTCAATAGAGGTAAGGAACTCTCCAATGCTATTACAACCCTCCCAATAAGTGAGCTAATATCATAAACTAGACATCCGCGCTACACGTCCACGCACCACATCTCTATCTTGCCCTCCGACTGTCCCTTGGCACCCTCCCTCGCGGTCTCGATCGCGAGTTCAAAGTCATCCTCGTCCCTGAGACTGATCTTTGTCCCTTCCTCGTCCATAAACTTCACCGCCAGCCCCATGAGCGAGGTCCCAAACTTGGTCGTCACACGTTCGACAAACGCGTCAAACGCCGTCGTCTGCGGAATTGTCATCCCGCGTACGTCCCCCTGATAGTGCAACTGCAAAAAAGGGGACGTTGGTCGCAAGGGCTCCAAGACGAGACTGGCGCGAGAAAAACGCACCTTGACCCGGATCGTCGCCACCTCGAACCCGTCGTAGTCCCCCACCGCGTCGCCCTCGTCGTCGTCGTCGTACGTGAGCACTCTCCGCGCCGTCGTACGCCGTGTGGGTTTTTGGCGGGGCGATGGCACGCCCATGTCCACGTGCATGTTCACCGTGCCGTCATGCTCGCTTCCCGATGGCCCACGGCTGGACCCGGAGCTCGTATTCGTGTTGCGCGAGGTCCTCACCGGGCTCGTGACGGATTGCATCGGCGGTTCGGGTAGCTGTCGCTCCTATGACCGAGGCTGTGACTGATTGGACGAGGATGTCAGCGGTGACGGTCTCTCTGATGGCATATTCAACGGCGTCTGGGAAACCGATGGATGGGGATTCACCAACCGCGAAGCAGGATCGTCCGTGTATGCGTCAATATATGTGTCGTAGAACTGTGTCAGAGGTCCTAGCGAAACAGGCAAAAAAATGACGTCAGCTCGAGCTGCATGGCTCACAACAGCCCTCGGACTACAAGGCAGAAAAGGAAAGGACACTTGCCTCGCGCGAGCACAGGCGACGCAGGTAGCACCAGAGGCGTCGTACCCTGACTGGGCTGACCTGGCTGGAAGAATGGCGGAGGTGGCCGTCGAACGGACTGCTGTGCGGTCTGCGACACCCCTTCTCCTTGCGGTCCCCGGAGGTTCGGTCGACTCCGAAGCGCACTCACGACGCCAACCGTAATCTCTGCTCCGGTCTCTTCCACCGTCCTTATCCCACCCCCACCGGCAGTGCCCTGCCGCACCCTGGCTCTGAGGGGCATCATCCCCGGACTGCTCGGCGCGGTCCTTGTTCGCCGCGCAGAGTTGCTCTTACTTAAGTCCACGTTGTTTCGCGACAGGTCCGATGCGAGCGCTGGCGGCGGTACGTTTTCAGGACCAATTGGCTCTGTCCCTGTAGGGATTCGGTGAGGAACCCAGGATGTGCTCAAAAGCGCTGGGCGTACGGGGTGCGGGTGTAGTTGCACTGTCGCTCGGCGCAGATGTCTCGGCAGTGCGTCTGTTCTCGTCCGCCCTGTCTTCAGGACTCTCCTCCAAGGCCTGTTGGAGTCTCTTGACACCCGTGAATTCAGTAAAGGCATCGTCAGAGTCGCTGGCTGCAATCAATTTCTGTCATCGCCAAAGGGGGTCAAACGAGCAGAAGGCGGGCGACGTGAAGGCGCGCACAGCTTTTCCGAGATAGTCCTTGCTCCTCGCGTTCTTCACCTTGTTTTCCGACGGACTGTAGAGCACCCCGACGGGCTGGATCCTATCAGCCAGAGTGCTACACAAGAGGACGACAGACGCACGATGCTGAATACGGTGTACCCCACCCCACGATCTCGGATGGCTTCGCTCATCGCCCCGTGCTCGTTCACGACCTGTTGTCTGCTCACCGCTCGCAAGTCCGCCATACCTTCCTCGGCGCACCCGAGATTGATCTGTGCGAGGCCCCTGTTGAAGAGAACTTCTGCAGCAAACAGTTTCAACTTGAGACCGATTAACTCATAGTTGCTAGGGGCCTGTGAGTTCGGGCATGGGATCAGTGAATGAAGACTGACATGGCCTCGTTGCCACGGAGATAGAGGTATGCGTCCTCAAAACTTAGGACCGTAAGGTCATAGCGTGCTATGAGAAATCGGAGACGCCGCATTGGAAATGCCTAGAGACGGGAGTGGTGAGATGAGACTCCACGAGGTACAGAGAGGATGCCACGTGCACACAGGAACGGACGCAGGGAGGAGAACGCTCACGCGATTGCAAGGTAGGAATCAAGGTTGGTCGCAGTAGTGAAATGTTCGACGGCAGTCTCGTGTTCGCCGATGGTGGCGTATATGAGACCCATGTTGGTGAGGGTCTTTGAGGAATCAGCGATAGACTGGAGCATGTGAGCGCAACCAGACGGTGAGATGACTGTATCTCACTGAAAACAAGTCGAGCTCTTTCGCACTCTTGCTCGTCGTATGCTTTGAGGGCAGCATCTCGTATTTCTAGTTTAGCTTTGAGGGAGATGGACATTGCGAGAAGGAGTATGATCGTGCGTGCCAGACGCGGACAGGAGAAAACAATGTACAAAGAGAATGAGGACGGGGACGCAGTCCACAATGCAGCTCGCCGTCTCAGCGCCGTATCATGTGGCGGAAATCCTGCGCATTTATTCCCGCCGCGTTGATTCTGTCTCATCGCGCTGACATAATTTCCCCCGCCGCGCCGGCCCGCGCGCAAAAAGAAAGTGTTTGGTGCTGACGATCTGACAATGCCGACAACACCCTACACGATGCCTCACTCATGTCTACGATCCCACCGTCTTCATGGCACCTCCAGTCGCCAATGAGCCTGACGACTCGTTTGTCCATCTGCTCGGTCATGTGGCTCGTGTGGATGACAACGATGCCGATGCGACGATCATCGTGGCAGCTACCTGGAGACGGGAGTGCGACCACCACGACGCGATGAGGGAGACGCGACAGGATGGTGCTCAGAGGGCGATGTAAACTCACGACGACCATGATGGGTCACGACGACGACGATGCGTGCGCACTTCACCCTCACACCTCTCATTTGCACCCTGCCCTCACCACCCTGCCCCGCCCGGCGTGCTGGCATACGCGGTTTGCCAGTAGACGCATCACCTACTAGCAGGTCGTGCCTGCGTGTGCTATGCGCCCGCACTGCATCGACTATGTCGCGTCCCAGGCCCGCCCCACTGTCCCCACCCCACCCTCACGTCGTCGTCGTCATCATCCGGTCATAAACGACGTGCTGGTAGTCCAGACAGCGAGGTTGGCGCGCGAGGGCGGTCGGACGAGGTGTGAATGATGTAAGCAGCACATGATTAAATGACCACGTGACATCCTGTGTACCATGCTGTGCCATTCAAGAGAGGCATACGATCGTACTCATGAACACACAAAAGATGCACCATGGCTTGTAGCATTAACCGTCAATTCATCCCGATCCAACACCCACTTTCTGCCCGCGGTAGGTACGCCCTGCTGTGGCTGCTCCTTTGCGGTAGTGATAGTTTCCTTGTCTAATGTATGGGTCGTGTTTGATTTCGTGTTATACCCTTTTGCACGCGTACGGAGTCGAGCGCAAAGGAAGAAAGCAGCCATGTGCAGTTTTCAAAATCGAGAACTTGGGGGCCATCTAATAGTGTGCTGGTAGGTGCTATGTGCCATCTTCCGATCCAGATGGAGATCTGGCTAGTACCGCAAGGGAAGCACGGGTCATAAGTCGACGTCATGGTGGAATTCATACAACTCACAAGGTACAGACCAGACGACCGCGAACACAAGAGCAGGACCAAAATTGGAGAGTGAGGAATGCAGGTACGGTATATAGGGATGGGAATGTAGGATATCCGGCACGAGATCGAACGAAGCGAAGTTCAGTGGAGAGGGGAAGATGGAAAGTAGAGTAAAATAGAGACAGGTTATCAGACGCAGCGGGAAGGACCAAGAGGATGGGGCGACCACGGGGAGGCTCGGACGATGGAAACCTGGAGGTAGGAACTGGTGATAGTGCTAAGGACAGGGAAGAGCAGCAGATTGGCGCAGGGAAATGAGTGCACGAGAAGAGATGGAAGACAGGTAAAGGGATCCTGGGCGCGCGAACAGGAACGCAGGGAAACTCGACTGACAGATCGCGACGAGAAAAGACGATGCGAGGCTGAAACACGAGGATAAGCCGGCGAATACGAGAAAAGGGACGAGATCGAATGAGGGACGCGTGAACGCAACGCAGACTCATGTAGTCGGTGATGGAGACAAACGCAGAAACCAGGGGAAATCTAAAGCGGTATGAAGCTTGAAGACTGGACCAAAGACTAAAGAGATACGAAGACATCGACAGTAATGCGGCTGGCACAGCAAATTGCAAGGTCGGTACAGAATGGCAGGTGGTGGGGAGCATACCAATCGTATAACCCAATTCATTCAATAGAGGTAAGGAACTCTCCAATGCAATTACAACCCTCCCAATAAATGAGCTAATATCATAAACTAGACATCCGCGCTACGCGTCCACGCACCACACCTCTATCTTGCCCTCCGACTTTCCCTTGGCACCCTCCCTTGCCGTCACGATTGCGAGCTCGAAATCGCCCTCGTCCCTGAGACTGATCTTTGTCCCTTCCTCGTCCATAAACTTCATCGCCAGCCCCATGAGCGAGGTCCGAAACTTGGTCGTCACCCGTTCGACAAACGCGTCAAACGTCGTTGTCTGCGGAATCGTCATCCCACGCACGTCCCCCTGATAGTGCAGTTGCAAAAAAAAGGGGGGGCGTCGGTCGCAAGGGTTCCAAGACGAAACTTGCGCGAGAAAAATGCACCCTGACCCGGAGAGTCGCCACCTCGAACGCGTCGTAGTCCCCCATCGCGTCGCCCTCGTCGTCGTCGTCATATGTGAGCACCCTCCGCGCCGTTGGACGCCATGTGGGCTTTCGGCGGGGCGATGGCATGCCCATGTCCACGCTCATGCTCGTCGTGCCGCTCTGCTCGCTTCCCGATGGCGCATGGCTGGACCCAGAGCTCGTGGTTGTGTTGCCCGACGTCCTAACCGGGATCGTGACGAATTGCATCGCCGGGTCGGGTAGCTGTCGCTCCTGTGACCGAGGCTGTGACTGACTAGACGAGGGTGTCGGCGGTGACGGTCTCTGATGGCATATTCGACGGCGTCTGGGAAACCGACGGATGGGGATTCACCAATCGCGAGGCAGGATCGTCCGTGTACGCGTCTATATATGTGTCGTAGAACTGTGTCAGAGGCGAAACAATGACGTCAGCTCGAGTTGCATTGCCCACAACAGCCCTCGGACTGCAAGGCAGAAAAGGAAAGGACGCTTGCCTCGCGCGAGCACAGGCGACCCAGGTAGCACCAGAGGCGTCGTACCCTGACTGGGCTGACCTGCCTGGAAGAATGGCGGAGGTGGCCGTCGAATAGACTGTTGTGCGGCCTGCGGTGCCCGTTCTCCTTGCGGTCCCCGGAGGTTCGGTCGACTCCGAAGTGCACTCACGACGCCAACCGTGATCTCTGCTCCGGTCTCTTCCACCGTCCTCATCCCACCCCCACCGGCAGTGCCCTGCCGCACCCTGGCCCTGAGGGGCATCACCCCCGGACTGCTCGGCACGGTCCTTGTCCGCCGTGCAGAGTTGTTCCTGCTTAGGTCACAGTTGTTTCGCGACAGGTCCGATGCGAGCGCTGGTGGCGATGCGTTTTCAGGATTCGACACCGATTGCGTCCGCCGCGCGGCAAGTATCGTGGCCGGGTCTGGGCGAACCACAGCGCCGAACTGGGTCATTGTATTAGAGCGTTGGTGCGCGGCAGCGCGCGGTGCGATCGGCTCTGTGCCTGTAGGCATTCGGTGAGGAACCCAGGATGTGCTCAAAAGCGCGTGAGCGTACGGGGTGCGGGTGTAGTTGCACTGTCGCTCGGCCCAGATGTCTCGGCAGTGCGTGTGTTCTCATCCGCCCTGTCTTCAGGACTCTCCTCCAAGGCCTGTTGGAGTCTCTTGACACCCGTGAATTCGGTAAAGGCATCGTCCGAATCGCTGGCCGCAACCAATCTCTGCCCTCATCAAAGGGGGTCAAACGAGCAGAAGGCGGGCGACGTGAAGACAAGCACAGCTTTTCCGAGATAATCCTTGCTCTTGGCATTCTTCACCTTGTTTTCCGACGCACGGTAGAGCACCCCGACGGGCTAGACCCTATCAGCCCGCGTCCTACTCAAAGGGACGACGGACGCACGATGCTGAACACGGTATACCCCATCCCACGATCTCAGATCGCTTCGTCGATCACCCCGTGTTCGTC
This sequence comes from Boletellus ananiceps, assembly GCA_038089975.1. NCBI lineage: Eukaryota > Fungi > Basidiomycota > Agaricomycetes > Boletales > Boletaceae > Boletellus > Boletellus ananiceps. The sequence continues at coordinate 3,699 of JBBPLV010000999.1, read as the reverse complement.
CATCACCTGTTGTCTGCTCGCCGCTTGCAAGTCTGCCATGCCTTCCTCGGCGTATCCGAGATTGAGTTGTGCGAGGCCCTTGTTGAAGATGACTTCCGCAGCAAACAGTCTGAACTTGAGACCGATTTGCTCATAGTTGCTAGGGGCCTGTGAGTTCGGGCATGGGATCAGTGAATGAAGATTGACATGGCCTCGTTTCCACGGAGATAGAGGTATGCATCCTCAAAGTTGAGGAGTGCAAGGTCATAGCGTGCTATGAGAAAATTGGAGACGCCGCATTGGAAGTGCCTAGCGACGGGAGCGATGAGACGAGGCTCCACGAGATACAGAGAGGATGCCATGTGCACATGGGAAGGGACTCAGGGCGGGGAACGCTCACGCGATTGCAAGGTAGGAATCAGGATTGGTTGCAGTGGTGAAATGTTGGATGGCAGTCTCATGTTCGCCGATGGTAGCGTATATGAGACCCATGTTGGTGAGGGTCTTTGAGGAATCAGCGATAGACTGGAGCATGTGAGCGCGACCGGACGGTGAGATGACTGTATCTCACTGAAAACAAGTCGAGCGCTTTCGCACTCTCGCTCGTCGTATGCTTTGAGGGCAGCATGCCATATTTCTAGTTCAGCCCTGAGGGAGATGGACATTGCGAGGAGGAGTATGATCGTGCGTGCCAGACACGGACAGGAGAAAACAATGTACAAAGGGAATGGAAAGAGATCAGGACGGGGACGCAGTCCACGACGCAACTCGCCGTCTCAGCGCCGTAAAATATGGCGGAAATCCTGCACATTTATTCCTGCCGCGTTTATTTTGTTGACATAATTTTCCCTCGCCGCACCGGCCCGCGCGCAAAAAAAAAGTGACCTATGAGCAAAAAGAAAATGTTTAGTGCTGACGACCTGACAATGCCGACAACACCGGTAGTACACAATGCCTCACTCATGTCTACGATCCCACCGTCTCCATGTCGCCTCCAGTCCCCAATGAGCCCAATGACTCGCTTGACCACCTGCTCGGTCATGTGACTCGTGTCCCACACACCTGCCATGGCGTCGTCGACCTGGCGCCGCATCAACGACACTCTCGGATGACAACGATGCCGATGCGACGATCATCGTGGCGGCTACCTAGAGACAAGAGGCGCGACCACCACGACGCGATGAGGGAGACGCGACAGGATGGTGCTCAGAGGGCGACGTAAACTCACGACGACCGCGATGGGTGTGTGCCTAGTGCCATCAACGACACGACGACGACGATGCGTGCACACTTCACCCTCATACCTCACATTCTTACTCTGCCCTTACCATCCTGCCCCGCCCAGCGTGCTAGTATACGCGGTTTGCCAGTAGACGCACCACCTACTAGCAGGTCGTGCCCGCGCCCACGTCCATACCGTCCCATCCTGGTCCGGTCCGGTCCGCATCCACGTCCACGTCTCCCGTCCTTGCCATCGTCCTGCCGCCCTTGTCCCCACGCCCACGTCCCCGTCCTCACTCCTGCCCCCGTCCTGTCGTCCCGGTCTTCATTAGCCTGTTCCCGCCATCCCCCCTGCTCCTGTTGCCACCTACACTCGCCGTCCACTCTCCGTCGCCCATCACAATCGACGACCAGCACTGCGCATCCGTGAGGACGAGCTCGCTAGCAGAGGAGTTTGCTAGTGGAGTTGGGCTCGTCTGTATGCAGTCGCCCGTCTCGTTCGTGCATAGCCACTGGACAACCTGCAGGGATCAGGAAGGCGTAGTAAACACTCGTAGCGTACGTTGTCAAAGAAGACAATGTGTAAATGAATAGAGCCATGTTTCTGCCCCCTTTTTATGCGCGTGCAGGCCATATGTTTTTCTTGTGTTTTTTTGCATGCAGGTCACATTTTTTCGTGCAGACACAGTAATTTTAGTGCACACAGGAATGTTTTAGGAATATATGTGCACATGTGACGCCATAGACCAAAGTCGGGACATCATACAAGGTGAAACGACATATTTTGAAAAACTGTACATGAAATATTGCTTCGTACATAACCAGCCTGCATCAAAGTAGGGCTCCAATTTCCATACACGCAAACATCATATCGAAGTTGCGATATAGTACAAGGCAGGACGGAAGGTATATCTGAAAGAAATAAAATGAATATCTCGATTTCGACAGAACAGGAACCTACGTCGATCGGTGGGCTCATATCCCGATATGCACAAACACGACCCGCTTCTCCAACGACACGTCATTGACTGTGTCCAACACTGCTGTGTTCAACGCCACTGCTGCATGCTGAAAATCAATCACCGGCTGTTTGAACATCTCCTTGTAGAACCGAGTGACCACCTGGTGCGCAACAGAATCATCCACCTTCCACAGCGTCCCAATCACCCCATTGAACCCCGCAAATTGCATCCCAGCCGCAAGATGGAGCACCTCGTCCGGGGTCGACTCGTCTCCCAACGCCGTGTGACATGCCGACAGAAACGCAAACTCAGAATTCGTGTATCGTTCCTGGATGATGCGCATCAGGGTGAGCTTGCCATCTCCCATCGCGAACCACGATTCGAACGGCTTTTCCGCATGCTGCGCACCGTGACAGGCGACATGAACCCATCGGTGTTCGCGGAACGCCTGCACGGCTCCTTCGGTCGTGGCCGCAGCACCAGTGATGGTCTTGAACGTCACATCTGGGGGCATATCGGTCTTGGTCCGAATCTTCTCGATTTCGAGTTCCACCTGGGGTAGATTAGGCAGATTTGTATCTGCACTCGGCTTGCGCTGACCGACGGCCGCAAACGAAATCACGTTCGGCGCTCCGGATGTGTCGCGGGCCGCCCTCTGAGAACGGGCGCGATCGCGTGTACGGATGAGAGCGGAGAGGGAGGGGGCATAAGAAGAGACATAGATATCGAGCAGATTCTTCTTCCCCTTTAGATACGGACCTGCAGCATGGAATGGAAGAACAGTGAATTTCGAGGTTGGACACCACCAGATCCGTGACCCCTCGGGAAGCTGAACATCGTTCTGGAGTGCAGCGACGATCGGCTCGACCGCGAGTGACCACAGTTCTCGCAGTATCCGCTTCACCCATGACTCTCTGTTGTCTCCGTACGCATCCGGATCCAGGGTGAGTTCGGATAACTGCGAGCATAGTTGCATGGCGTCGGCGAGAGAGCATGGAAGGGGAATGTGGACAGGATCACCAGTGCAGAGGACAATGAGGGCGTCACAATCATATTTGCTTGCATTCACAATGATGACTGGACCATCCTCCGCAGCTCGTCGGAGGTCCTCGAAACGAGGCGGTAACAGGAACCGTGAGAACCCATCGAGACGCCGAATACTGTCCACCACAGATTGCCATTCCTGCTGAACTCGCCAATAGGGAACATTACCTCCGCTCCCTTCCGCGTGCTTCCTCAGAGCTGCACTCAGCCGCTTGAAATTCCCTCCCAGCTCACGACCTCGACTACCCAGATTGTCCAAGTCAGCAATAGAAGTGTCGAAGCAGGAAAGTTGGTTCCATAGAATTGCATGACCTTGCTGGAAGAACTCAACTGCTATCTGCAAGTGACCATGTCTTGTAGCACATGAGAATGCATCATTGGCTAGATCAGCCACCCTTGACTGCATTATCTCATGTCTTGCATTCAGTGAGGAATTGAAACAGGTGAAGTGTTCTAGTGTGTCAAGTGATGTTTGGTAGGCCTCCAAAGCAGA
>JBBPLV010000998.1:0-12347 GCA_038089975.1 Boletellus ananiceps | reverse complement strand
CTGTCTTGCTATTGCCATCCCCGAGGCGTCGTGTCCTCACCCCATCTCACCCTCGCTATCTCGCCCAGCATGCGAGTGCGCACGCGCACACACCCCATTGCCTTGCCGCATCGCACCCTCATCCAGTCTCGCAGCCGCCTCACCTCGCCGTCGCCATTGCAGCACGACCGGCACCCAGCGTGCTCACGAACACTGCCAGCCACCAGCAACCTATACCAATCCCATTGTCCACAACCACCGCTCGCCCATGTATTCTCTTGCCTATTCGCCCTTTCTGTGCGCTCTCATAGCCGTTCCCTGGTCTGCACTCTTCCCCCCACTTGTGCCAGTATCTCCCCGCTCAAGCGTGGCGCTAGTAGCGGGTGTTATTGACTACAAATGTGTAATGGTAGTAATGAGACGGATCACTGAGCAAGTCCAACATTGCAGACACCAACGCACACCGTCAGCAGACACCGCGCCAACATTTCAGTGTCCATCCGCGGTCACTAGATAGAAGCGTCCCTCAGATCAGCGTCATGGACACTAGTCCGAGTCCTGATAGCGTCGGAGACAATTTCGGTTACTGTTTTTACTTTTTGTAGTGTCTAGGTCGCGGAGATCGATATACGACGACTCATCGGGGATGCTGGCGAGGCGGTCTCGTTCCGACTAACACATAGGCCCCGGACTCGTAGACTTGTCGTGCAGGTTCGTCTCGTTTCTTTCCTTCCTCCCTTAGCACAACTGACAGCCTTAGCGTCCAGGTCCCAGACGACTTGATACAATTAGTTGGACTACCGGTCAAGCTCACGACTTTCGAGTAACGTTTAGCGAGCATACGCAGAACAGTCACTACAATACATCGAATGACGGGGACGATAGTCGCAGAAGGTTATGATACGGTCGAAACAACCTAGGCCAACGTCGAGCACGGAGTTCCCTCGTCCATCTGACCTGGAGCTGCCGCTACTTTGTCCATCTCCCGGTCCTCATCTCCGTGTTTGATTGCCCAGGTCGGATCGAGCGTGCGGTTGAGCGCATGGCTTCTCATGAACAACGATGCCACGCCTCCGACGGCACAGATCACGGCCATGACTTGCCATAGTGTAGCCAGGCTGCGAGCAAACGCAGCTCTGACATCTTCCTTGATGTGCGGGGGCAGGGTAGCAATCTCTGGAATGAGTGTATACAGCGTAGGAGCTGCGGTTCCTGGTGAGACAGACTGAAGGAACGACGTAGGAAACACCTTTTCCAGCTCGATTTGGAGGACGGTGCTACCGATAGTGATACCCCAAACCTAGTTATCATAAAAGACCGTATGTGAGCACATAGACCCTGGAAAGTTGAATACGGCTTACGCCAGCAAATGAACGGAGGAACCACATCCATGCGAGGGCAGGTGCATTTTGGGTGACCGACAGCGGTGCCTGGATGGGATACATGGTCGTCGCGTGCAACACCCTGGCGCGAGAATCGACAGAATTGTCAGGATCCCATATGTTGAGGTTGGATGAACGTGTAGACAAGATGACGTACCCTGTACCAAGTCCAAGTAGGATCAGATACCCGATCGACGTTCCAATCGCCATTTCCATGGCACCACTCGCACCCAGCAAACCCATGGTGAGGAGCACAAAGACCCATGCTACCCACATCTGCGGCCGGTATCGGCCCGTCGCCTTCACCGACAAACCAGCGAGGATGGCGGCCGGTGCGAACGAACAGATGCCAAGTATGTAGATTCCAGATACCATGGGCGAGACGCCCATGCAGGCCTGAAACCAGACCGGGAAGAAATCTGTGGGGACGGGTAAAGGGTGTGCGTGGGTGTGTGGACTAGACGCCGCGTTGGACTTACACACGATAGCTAACGAGTTGACTGCGATGCAGAACGACTGGACGTATCTAACGAAAAGAAGAGTCGATACGAGAGGCGGTTACTGGTGGAGGCACATACCCGCTGACAGTGGTCGCGTTGGTCATCAACGCCAATGGTGCCTAGAATGTGAGAACATGAGACGCTGCACTCGAAAAAAAAGGCAGACAGTGAAGTTGCATACGAGCGGATGTGTGGCAAGGGTGACCTCATACACAACAAAACCTACGAGACCAAAGAACCCAAGGACAAGCGAAACAAGCACCGTAGCCGAGTCCCATGGCGCAGTAGTACCACCCCACGTCAAGGCAATCGAGAGTGAAACAGCTCCTCCGATGACAAAAATGTTTCCACTGCGTTAAAAAGAACTGGTCAGGCTAATGTCGCATACACGCGATGAACCAACATACATCCAGTCTATGCGTCTGAACTTGTCCCTGTAGTCGCCAGGAGGAACAGGTAGATCGAGGAAGACGACGACGAAGAGACAAGCCATGAACGAGATGGGGAGATTGAGATCTAGTCGATTCTAAGGCGCTGTGCTCTGTGAGCATGAACGGTGTTGGACGCACAGAAAAGCCAGCGCCATTGGCCCTGTGAGGCAAGGCTTCCCCCAACGACAGGGCCGACCGATGCGGCGAGACACCATGTGCTAGGCAGAACGGGTATCTTGGAATCAAAACACAACTACTAGGACAGTGTAATGAGTCTTACAAACCATATAAACCTGCATAAACACCACGTTCTTGAAGGGTGACGAGATCAGCGAGGATGATGCCGGTGAGAGACTGAATGCCTCCTCCACCCAAGCCCTGCACGGCCCTACCAGCGATGAGCATGTTCATGCTACTCGCACCGCCGCAGATGCCACTTCCAAGCCCAAAGAGACTGATGGTCAACAAGATGGTGGGACGCCGGCCAAACGCCTGAGCGAGGCCGCCACTTATTGGCAGGAAGGCAGTCGATGCAATGGCATACGCAGAACCAACCCAGACGTACTGGGAACCCCGGAGGTCGTGCGCGATGGTAGGGAGCGCCGTAGAGACGGACGAGAGTTCGAGTGCAGAGAGAAAGAGGCAGATGCACATTGAGGCGAAGATGAGCCAAAACCGGAGGTCCCTCCTAGGCACTGCGCAGACGACGTTGACCTCGCGCTTCCCGTTGTCGGAGCAGGACGCTCGGGCGGTGAGTGAGTCACGCTTGCTGGGTAACATGCTGTCTGGGTCGAACGGAATGGCCAGAGAAATATTATAAGCAGAGAACCTACAAGCGAATCCGCGGAGACACCATCAGAACATTTGGCGTCGACGATCAGCTTGGTGGTTCTGTGGAGTCGACGCGTCCAATTGTGTTCTCCGCGATCACCGCATCACTGGCCACTGCACGCATTCGAGTATGACAAGAACGGGTATTGAAAAAAGAACCTACCATCTTGAAGACCCAGATTCCTCTGCTTGCTTAGCTCGGCCCGGATGACGAATGCGTGCTCGCGCGTTTGGCGTCATGCCCGACCTGACACAAAAATAACACGGAAGCCAATCGACCCAGCCCGGCGAGTCTCGTCCCGATGAGAAGTCGAAGCCAGCGTGGTTGCCACGACGCCCGAACCAGAATCGAAGACCCACTCAGGGCTCTGTTCGCGTTGCGATGATCACCTCAAGTCGGCTACTCGCCTCCTCCTCTCTGATCGGACCCAAGGAATCGTTCCTGGTGCACAGTTGACGTCAGTGGCGAGCACCTTCAGAAACTGAACTGCGATTGCGCTTTGGGAAATGGGCCTAAGATGAGGACGAAAGCTGCAGAACAGTGGGCTGCTGCGGTCGCTGGGATCCGCTGCCGGAGCGTGGCGTGTGTCTGCGCTTGACCCAATATCGAGCCTGGTATGTCAAGTCATCTAATTAAGGACGAGTCCTGCGAAATGGAAGCGAAGCGAGTTCTCACCTGGGTTGGGTCAAAAATGATCTCGGGACGGACTCTGTCGAAATTCCTGTGTGCCACAGAAATGCAGGTGCAAAGTCCCAGAGGGTTCGAAAGTTGTCCGAGGACTCGGAGGTTTCCCAACGCGCATTCTCAGTCTCCGCTCTATCGCGTTTGTCTCTGATTAGAGCGGAGTGCAAAATCAGACACACATGTATATTCTCTGTATGGGAATTACTTTCTCCCTCTTCTGCATCACAGCTAAACATCCCTCCATCATGGGTAAAATGTTTCTAGACATCTTGAGACGTGATGCTCATTGACGTCCACACACAGTACGATTCTGGATCGCCTCCCTACTCCGAGATGGTACTCGCACACTGTTCCTTAGCCAGGAGATCAACAAGGACGAGCCAATCGTCGTATTACTCGAGTTCATCTCCCATAACCCATTCACCCCTAAGAACCTCCTCCCCTACCTCGCAGAGGCCCGACTGTATAAAGCTCGCCTGCTAATAAGCGATCACAAGGCAGACCCCGTGAGCCCATGCTGGATATTGGATGGTGATCGGACCGAAGTAAGGCACTTCGATCTCGTCGAGGATCTTGCAAGCGACGAATACCTGTGTAAAAAGTATGTCTGTTTGGTCATGGAAGCTCCCAGGATCCCGTGACTGTGAGTACCCAATACCGTGTTCAAGTATCCTAATACCACATATCGTCGCTGTTGAACAAGTGACCCCGGTCTATTTGTATGCTACGAGTTAATGAGGGGGCTAGAGGAGAAACAGAAGAGGCGGTACAAACTTATATAATAGGATAGGAGCGGAACCGAACCGGTCAGTGGGCTGGATCCTTGTAATTCCAGGTTGTCCTGCCTCCACGCAGGTAGCAGTCAGAAGGACACCCAGTGTTGTCACCGATCTGCTGTCCCAGGGCCTACATACGACTACCTTGAAAGTGAAGTGTCTGTCTGGGCACCGTCCGAGCTCATGGTCATCGTCATGTCAAGCACCGGGATCGACCGAGCTCGAGGGGGAGAGAGCGGGGGTTACTGCCCCACTGGCACCCCCGTCGTTATCAAGGTTTTTCGCTGCGTCCGCTAGGTAGCCGACCTCGCTCGTCATCGGGGCTGTCATCGTGCAATGCGCTGTGTGCGCCTGCACTTTCTCCTGGTTCATGGCCTTTGTCCTCGCTGACCCCCGCGTTCTCTAGTACCGGCGATCGACATACGCTCGTCGTGTCTGTCTGGCAAGTCCCGCTGTGTAACTGACTCAACTTTCCATCAGTGTCCGCCGATGTCCGTGACCTCCGGCTGGTCATTCTTGGCTCCGAGTCCGGGCCGCTCGTATTCGCGGTCGGTATCTTTGTCTCCGCTCAGCTGACGGCTGCCTCTGCCTCTGCTTCATGCCTATCCGCTGTCGCCGTTTCCGTACCTTTGGCACGATCCCTCGTGTTGCCTGCAGTCTCAACTCTCGTCAAGTCCATCGACCTCGTCCATAGCGCCCTCCTTGAATGGCTTGTCCACTGTGCCCTGCGCACATTGCGTATGGGTTTGCGACATCAGTGGTGTCGTCGCCGGTGCCGACTCGCTGGGTCGCCATCTCAATCATCCGAGAACCTGCTGATCATGGTCATTCAATTTGTCGTTCACATATACGATCTGTCAAATTCAAAGAATAGTACAAGAGGAAGAGTCCTGATACCACTCGAGCATGCTGGCTTTATTGATACGGCGCGCATCAATTACGCACCACTGTCCCCCGTTCTGCCCACGTGAGGTACCATGTTGGAAGCCACTCGGGCCGTGTCCACTCTTTACCCGCCAACTCCACGATCATCTGCGCGACCACCTCGGCGCTGAGACCAAGCATGCACCAAGAAGAGAGAGTTAGCTCAAGACGTCATGGAAAAACAAGGGACCTCATACCATCCAAGTGCACGGAGCATGCCGTGGCCCGAATAGCCGGCAGCGATAAACTGACCCGTGTACCGTCCAGCATCAGTCCCACGCGCGGCAGGTAACTTGTCGACAGGTCCGACCTGTGGGGCATGCTGTGGCCCATGAGAAACGCCACACCTCGGACGAGTAGACGACTAAGCAAACGTACGAACGGGTCTATGATCGCCGTGTAGCCCATGATGCCTATCTAAAAAGTGTGTGAGATCGAGCGAGCAGACGAGATGCGTCGGACAGGGACCCATTCCATCTCGGGCTCTTGCCCGCGTTCATACTTGCCTTCGAACACCGCAGGCAAAAACGCCCGGAGCACCTTCCTAACCACGGGGTTACACGTGCTGTCGTCGTCGACGTAGGCTTGAAAGGTGGTCTCAGCGGCGGCGCTCCCACCGCCGAGGATGACCAGCGGTCGCTCGTCCGCTGTCTTGACTGGACGTGGGAACCAGTAGTATTCGTAATGCTATAGGGAGTATGTGTGTCGTCAGCCAGCGCGTCACGTCAGCTGTGGATGCATGGAGGGGGAAATACATTGTCAGCACTCCACCAGTCTTGATCTGGTCCGTACCGACGGCTGCGCGCGTCACGAGGACCTGCCCGCGGACAGGTATGATTCCCTGTGGGCCCGCTAGAAAAGGGAGGAGATGAGGGGCAGAGGCGTTCGTGGCATGCACAACGCGCGAGCAGGCGATTGCCCCTCGGGGCGTTGACAGCGTGTATGCGCGCGGTGCATTCGTCGACGCCCTGTGCACCGCCGCGTGTTCGACCGCCGTGACGGGCGTGTGAGTGTGCAATGTGAGCTCAAAGTGTGCGCCTGCGCGGTCCCTGGCCCGCTCGAACAACTTGACATCAGGAAGAAGGCCAAAATCTTTTTTAGACTTATCTCACGCTTAATCGAACTTAGCGGCCTTCTGGTGACTAATGGCGGCTCGCTTAGTCGCAGCGTCAACGAGAAGGCAAGTTAGCCCTTTAGGTGGCATTTTCGCATCGTCTCAGCATCTAATTGGCTTATGGATGCTAATGTGCACAACTCGACCCATCCTTAGCCATATTAGTTCGTTAGTTCATTAGCTTGAGTGTAATCAATGAATCAATTCAAATGCATAGTGGTCTGCAAAGCAATTTACATAGAATACATCAAAACAATCTAATGAATTATGTGGAGCAATATTGTGTGACATAGATTCATTACTGAAAACAGGCAGTAAGTGAGCAGCATGAACAATGCTATCAATGTCAATGACTGCCAGGTTAGAAGAACTGTCATCAAGATATGACGGCCTGACCATCCACATGCCATTGATTTCATTGAGCTGATCTGCAAGACAGTCAAACCAATGAATCAGCACACATGAAAAAATTTGCCTGTCCATGTGAGTGAAAGAAAAAAAACAATATACTCAATCAATATCCATACCTAATATCCCATCTTTCATCTCATCTGTGCTCACGAAAATGCAATCATATCGTGGAGTGCTTTGCAGCCAAGCTGGTGTCACCTGAATAACTTCTCAGCACATCCTACCAATGCCAGATGAGTCACTTGGGGAGATGAAGGTGGCAACAGCAGAGTGAAAGATTTTGATGTGCCTGGAGAAAGGAATTGGATGATGGCATTTAACCTGTTCTGAGATGAAGGTAGCAATAAGCTTTGGAATGGTGGGTATCCCAAGCTCAACACCAAGTGATATTGCATTTTTTGGGTGGTTATGAGCTTGCAGGATTATATTTCAGTGAATTCCAAATAATTGAGTATATGAACTTACCAGGCTTGCTAGCAAGCTTCATGTCTGAATGTGTGTGCCCAGGATAATCATCCACAGCACCTTCCAAGGGATCCTCCCTCTTATTCAAAAGTTCACCTTTGGGCTGTGAAGTAGCTACAACAATATCTGATTAGCAAAACAGGCACTTGAAAAAAAAACACTCACTCATTGTTGCTACTTGGTGGGAATGAGGAAGCATACCACAAGCTTCAAAATCAGCATGAGAAGCTGCAAGGAAAGAATGTTGTTGGTTGGTTTGAAGCATTTGCCCAAGGGCCTTGTATTTGTTAGACTGTTGCCAGGATTTTTTGACTGCTGTGATATGTTTTGATTCCATGATTGATGTACACAGACTGTTTGGGGCACCAAATAGACAGATTAGTGATGCATAGTAAATGAGGGCATGTTGATGTGGGAGAGAGAATCCGTTGACTTGAACTCTGGTTTCTCTGAATATTTCTTGATAATGATGAAAGCAGCTCAATGTGCTCTTGAGCTCAATAAAGCACTTGTCTGTGAATACATTGCTATGAACAATGTAGCAGATGTCTAGATATGCATGGAATGTGCATATTATCTCTTCTGGCACATGCTCCTCAAGGACAGATAGATAAACCTGTCATAGCATGAAATGGATGACCTGGAGTGAAAGACAAACACTTATCTTCATGAGAGCTTTTGAGTCGTCTCCAGTCCATTGAGAGAAACTGCAGCCATCAGGGAACCTCTGCAGTCTCAAAAATGGTAGTGCCATGCTAATACTAAATGGTAATCTGTTAGAACAGCTATCAAAGGGGAATTAAACAATTACTGTCTATCAATGTCTACTAAGCACTCTGCAGTACCAGCCTTGTCATATGTCAACTCAAGATATTTGCTGACCCATTTGACAAGGTGGTCTTTAAAGGTCCTTTTGATGAGTTGATGTAAGATGTTGGGCACAATGAGCTGATGGATGTCTGCCTGAGGAAAGTTGTCAGTGAATGGCTGGGAAAAATGCAGATCATGAATCCTTTGTATGATAGAAGAATTCTAGACACTTACAAATATATTGCTATCGATCCCCCATCCATCCCAAGTATCATTTGGTGAGAAAGTGTCCAATAATGCTTTTGTAACTGCAAAGGTTCTTGGTGGGCCGCCAGCATCAAGATTGTCTGGGTCCAAAAAACATCTGTATGAACATGAACACAAGGTTAGACATCCACAGGGTGCAATAAACTGTTCATACCTTCCACACCAATCCTGGACAATCCCTGTCACAAGCACTTGCTCTGGATAATCTGTAATGTAAGGTCCAATATCAAAAATGACATGATAAAAATGTCTGTCAGGGCATTTCAGAATCTCAGGCATTGTCATACCTGGTCTTAGAGGCTCAAGAATTTTAGTCAGTACTGCATGGAACAGCTGCTTTTTAAAGTGTTAGAATTGAGGATCAGGTATATTTTTTTGCAGCTAGGCCAAGCAGAAGTAGTAAGGACTTCATGGCTCAATGGCAAATGGAACACACCTTTTTGAATAGTGAGGAAGCCAAGGAGCTCAACTCCTCCATGGTGTGCACACCAGACATTGTTGTGAATGTTATCAATTGAAATATATACTGGCCAATAGTCATTTTGGCCTGTTCCCACTGAAACAGTCATTTTGTCACTCCTAAGAATGATTGGAACAAATGCTGCACCATCTGTAGCTGGGTTGTTATTCACTATCATGTCCTGTCATAATCTTTAGTAGATATGCATGACAAATAAAATTTACTTCCCACTTGTGACCATGCCCAATCACCAGACATAAGATGCTTGTAGTGCCTTTTGTCATTCTCCTCCAAAAAGTCACAATAAGATGAGTAATCAAACTTGCTATTGAAGTCCAGATTTGATAACATATTTGCTACCAGAGATCATGATGAACTGTTGTGATCTGTGTCAGCTCCAGCCCACTCTGACACATATGAGTCCTTTCTGACCTCTTCTGACTCCATTCCTTCTGCCTCCACTTTGCCCTTTTGCTTTTGCTGTGTAGATTCTGTTCTGATTCAGATTCTGACTCAGATTCTGTCAGCTGTCTACTCTCAGACTCTTTTTACTGTACTGCATGCTCCTCCTGTCATTGTCATGCCTCTTGTCTGTCATGCACCATATGATACCTTCCCTTCCTCTTTCATACTTACCTCCAAATGTGTATTTAAGCTATGGTTCTGAGGGCTTATCCCTCAGTCTGAATATTGAATCAAGTCATCTCTTTCTGTCATATCCCATGTCAGTCTGACCCTTAATTCCAATCCTCTGCCCCTTCCTCTAATCTGATACCCCTATCTCTGACTCCTGTATGTATGTCCAACTCCTGTATGTATTCTCCAACTCCATTCTGACATCTTATTTTATCTCCATACATACTTCTCTTATCCATTTAGTTAGTTCCACACTTAGACTTTGTCCACAACTGTGTTCTCTACGTGAGCACAGCTTTGGCATTCTCCTACCTGGAAGCACAGCTCTGGAGTAGTTCCCCTTCCACCTCTGTCTCTGTCATCCATCTCTGTCATCTGTAGTACATAGCCTTGGACTCTGAAGTATATAAGCTCATACTTACCTCCTGTAATACTCAGTCTGTGTTACACAGGGGCATACCTCGAGTGCTAGTGCTTGGACTGACCGAAGGGCAGGATGCTCACGAAGAGGTACAACTCAGCCCCAAGGGAACTAAGGAGCTATACAGTCGTAGACTGGACTGAGGATGGAGGACGAGGACTCAGATTGAGAACTTGGACTGAGGGATGACTCAAGATGACGCTAGATTGCGTAGATCAGGAATAGAGTACATGGTCTGTAACTAGGGTTTATATAGGTGGGGTAATCATGCACAGACCATGTACCAGGAATGGGAAAGAACAAAAGGAAAACTAAAAGTGGAAGTCTGAGTTGAATCGGACGAGAAGGTAAGTGTGATGACTACAAAGGAACTATGGATACTTTGAGAACATTCCATAGTAATAGGACATGAACATAAGTGTACAAGAAGAGACTTGGGATGCGGGAATGAGAGGGGCGAAGACAAGATAGTAGGAAAACGTGTGGATAGAGGAATGAAATTGTAACATTACCCCCTTCGTATGCTCAAACTCCAGGTTTGAGAACCTCAAGGCCCAGCTGATGATGTAGAAGGGCCAGCGAATACTCCAGCAGCTTGTTCAGGAGTGTAATGTTCAAATGGACAGTCATTGAGGAGGTGACCAGTCTGATCGCAGCATCCGCAGGTACGTGCAGGGCAAAAGCGGGGTCTGTGTCCCCATCAGTGACAGAAAGAGCATTGGGTGGTAAAACAACACCGAGCGGGATGGCCAGGGGCAATGGCGTTACAAGAGGGGCATCGATATTCAGGGTAGTCGTCTCTATAATGACCCAGAAGATTACAGTGAAAGCAACAGGTGGAGGAGGTAGCGGGTCGATGATGAATGGGGGATGCAACTGTTTGAACGGCAGAGGAGAGGACCTGTGAGCCATTGGGGAGACGGATGAGTTGGATATTAGCCTGGTTAAGAGCGAGAGCAGACTGGTCGAGGGTGTACTTGCTAGATGTGTTGGAAGGAACATCCCCTGAGGAGGGAGTGGACAGGGCTGAGGAGAGATGAGTGAGGAGAGGAGGCAGGGAAGGGGGAGCAGGAACAAGCAAAGGTAAAGGGCGAGTCTCAAAAGCTTCTATGGAATGAACATAGCAATCTCGAGCGTCAGGGGGCATAGTGCAAAAGATGTGACGAAAGGTAGGATAAAGGACAGTTGGGTTGAGACGTGTAACATAACTATGAAAGCCATGGAGATGGAGGATGGAGAGAATATGGTCAGGAAGACAGTTAATAATGAGGTGAAGAGGAAGACCAAAATCGGCAGGTAAATCAGAGGGAGCAGCTTGAAAATGAAAAGATTGGATATGGGAAGCATTGTGGAAGAGGTGCACTAATTCCTGTGTGACCTCATCCTGCTCAAACAAGGTATCATGGTCGAGGGCATGGACGAGAGCGGGAGTGGCAAGGATAGTGGCATAGAGCGTGTTGATAGAAGAAACAGGAAGAAAGCAAGGCTGCACAGGCCGCAAATGCAAAGGAAGAGTAGAGGACCAACTCAAACGTGAAGAGGACGATGTAGGTGATGGGACAGAGAACGTAGCAGGCATATTTGAGTAAGGGGAGAAGGAGGTTTAAGATGAGGGTGACGAAGAAGAAAACTTGAACAGACGACATCGAAACTATTGTAGAGAATGAGTCCTTTTATAAGAGGAGAGGATGGACTTGGCATGATGGAGATTACTCTTGGGTTCCCACGTATTTTCTAATGCTGAGTAACCTTTCCATGCGGTCAGGTACTGATAACGACCAGGAGAACCTTTGTGTGCGAGAATGCCGTCTACTTTGTACTCTTCTTCACCTTCTATTACATCAGGAGGCAGTGATGGAAATGACAGGCCATGTGCTTCTGTGGAGTGGAAGGACGATAAGAGGGTGGTGTGGAAGACGTTGTGAATTTTCCATGTGGTAGGGAGACGTAATCGGTAGGTGAGGGGAGATAGGACCTGGGAGATCTCAAAAGGGCCTAAACGTTTGGGGGTGAGTTTCTGAGATGGGAAGGGAATGCGGAGATTAATCACCTCAAGCCATACCTTATCTCCAACTTTCCATGGAGAGAATTTCTGAGAAGCGTGTTGCATCATCAGTTGACATGTGGATTCATGTACTGCAAGTGCTTCTTTTCAGGACTCTTCCAGAAGGGTGAGGTGGGAGGAAAGAGCCAGGATGAATGTTTTCCCAAGAGCAGGATATGTGTGAGGTTCGTAGCCAAGCATAAGGGAGAAT